>CM054113.1:140717327-140969827 GCA_028673005.1 Tanypteryx hageni
TCTCCGAAAGAAACGCCGAATTATTCGTGGGTCGGATGCGAGGAAAGTGGAAAATGATGAGTTTGATAATCTTCGGCTATGCTACGGTCGTCTCCCGAGGAGACTTTCTTCTCGCTTTCCATTCCAGCGCCACAGACGGCGAAGCGCAGTGGCCGTCGAGTGACTCATGCCGCAGGAGGATGGAGAGGAGAGGGAAGTGGAGGGGCGAGGAGGAGGGAGGAAGCGGTGCCACGGGGAACGGGCTTAGCACCTCTCTTATAATCTACCTTGCGCGTCATGCGAGTGTCTCTCCTGAAATTATCAGCGCATTCGCGTGGGTCTTTTTTCTTAATTGATGCGTTACGTTTTCGTAATTTTCACTCGAATCATCCGCTCACGAGTCCTATTTAGACGATATCACCACGAACTCGGAGCTTTTTGAGATGAGCGTAGTTATCTAGCTTTGTTGCATCTGACCGCCATATAATTATCAAAACCCATCGATTGATCGACAGCCATGGATTTGTTGTACTTGGTCGGTCATGCTCGATTTTTTTGTTTGTTACGTCATGGGTATGTCTGAGTAACTAACTCCTTCTCCGTTTGCATTCCGGTGTTTATCAACTGTTAGGTAATTTACGTTTTGGTCTAAACTGCACCTCACGGTCGGCGGATGAAGAGATTTATACTCGGCACTCAAGCATTGCGGGACAGAAATTATAGTCTATTTTTGCTGAGTGCATTTAATTTCCATTCTCACCGATTACAAAAATTAGAACGAAACAAAAACGATTATTTCACACTTAAGTGGGAAATATTCACTATGACTTTCGCATACCGTGTTGAAATATCTAACACAATATCTAGCATTTTATGGCTATCCAATATATTAGTTAATTAGCGTAATTGCCCGTCAAATGTGACGTATGCGTGAGTTAATAAATTCCGCTACGTTTCATATGAGCTGCATCCTCCTTCCGTGTTCTTCCATCCTAAAAAATGTGTAAATCGATTCCAGTTTTGAACTACGTACCGCACTGCTTCTTGCCTAATCAACTTATCATCAAACTTATTGTTCCTCAGTGTAAACGCAAAACAAATAGTTTCCAAGCTTTGACATTTGCACTAAACTAAATAATCTGTTCTCACTCAATTTAACGGTTTTGGAAATGCTCACAAACCTGGCACTATTCGCTACATTGTCACATTCATAAAATTATAATGTACATATGTATATTATAGAACGTTGCTAACAAACAAATGAAATTCCATATCTGTGATATGGTCAAACGATAAAGTTTTATGCCTTGGAAAAACTTCCGTTTTCCTCTCATTGAGATGTAATGTCCGCATGAATTAATTACGTCGCCATTTCTGTCAATAACTCGGCGTTTTTTGTATACACAGTTAAAATTAAGTGATAAACTTGAGATTTTAAATAAATTACAGCCAAATCAAGGTTATTAAATGAAATGTAGACGTGAGCTGAAATTGTAAACCGTTTGCATCGTGTTCAAGCCCCTAGTTTAATGTTTAATATTAATTATTTTATTAATAGTGTGGCATTTTCGGGTTTATTTGGGTTTTACCCGAATTTTAAAAATTCGAATCGGGAGCTAAAAAAGGGGGAAAATCGGGTAAATCTCGAAAAATATATTCCCTACTTGTAATTTGTTTCTGTTAAAAGTATAGATTGTAAAAAAATCTGTTTTCGGTGAAATACCATTGAAGATGGCTGCTTTGTAGCCGAAGTGCGCATATGGTTTTTTAACCTTGTTGTGGCTGTTGGAGATATCTGAGGCAAATACATTTCTTAAATTGGTCGTTCTTGAATATTTTTCAGCCATAAGACGATCTCGATAGTTTCCTGTTGAATTAAAAGCAATTTTAAAAATTCGTAGCTACGAAAATAAATCGACTCAGAAGTCAACAGTATAAAAATCGTATTTTGCTTTCCCTAGCCATTGTAAGATTTGTCAAGTATCTGTTAAAAAATTTATTCAGGTAGAGAACAAAATTTAATACAAAAAAGTGTGCGACGGCACGAATCTGCGACTTATAGTTTCCGAAATAAAAATGTAATAATGTCCCGACAAATCCCTTCGATCCATTTCTCACAAGAACTGATTAGTTTTTGGTAAAAATCGGTCAACCGAAAGTGGGTGTTTGCTCTTGTCACTTATCCGTTATTTTGAAATATTTGCATTAAAATTTGATAAATGTAAAAATGTACTGGAATAAAAGTTGTAGGAAATTTAATTTTCTACAACCTTTGTTTGAAACATATTCCCATATAATGCATTGTTTAAGGGGTATCTTATATTTTAGCTGCCACCACCACGCCACCTACTGACGACTATTGTTAATAATTGACGCTTAGTTACGTCTTAGTAACGCTCCTTTTTCTTTTCTTAATCGTTAGAGATTTGTGGCTATATCCAATATCAGGAGGCTATGGTTTGACTTTATTTCTGTTCTTTGTAAAGTCTAAAATCTTCTCGCAGTTTCTTAAAATATTTATTATTATGTAACCTATTTGGAATTTTTAGAAATATTACAGATATGGAGAAAGTCATGTGGGGGCCACATCAGATTTTTTAAGTTGTTAACAACCAATCGTGCGAAACAGTTCTGCAGAACCCATTTCGATTTAACCTATGAATTAAAATCTTCCGACTACTCACTTCTACCCCGATGCGATTCGCGTCTATCCGGAAATCCTTGGGCGGAGATTTGTCGCTTTGGCGAATCAAGGGACAAAAGATCTTTGTTGTCACGAGTAACTTTTTATGACGCGTGCAAGGTTAGAGGTTCTCGATGTGCATGTGAAAACGAGAATCGCGAGAAAGGCTGCTGCGGGGAAAGATGCGATTGAGTAGTGGAAGGGAGGGAGAGAGAGCCAGACTCATATTCCTCGGTTTAGGACGGGTGAGAATCATCCTCGTCTGCACGACGAAACTTCCTCGGGGACCCCTGACTTAACCCTAGAACTACCGGGGGGGGGGCTCCAAGACCCACAACTTATTTTTTCGTATGTTTCTCTTTTATAAACTAAGGAAAAGTCTGGATATTTTATTACATTGTGCAGAGACTTATGTAAAATAATTACGCAAAGTTTCTAATCAATGTATGCATATTTCAATCTTCTGCAAATTATTTAGTCATTGGCTGCATGCCTGTACACGCGGGTGGCCTAACTTATAGGGCACCAAATGTGTGGATAGCACAGTTGAAGTGCGCTGTTTGTTTAAACTGTTGTGTCAGATGAATCAGATTAAATCGTTTTTCTAATCAATTTGCTATTATTTCTTTTAATACATTCTTACTGCAATTAATCTGATCTTGAAAACATAATGAGGAAGAATGTAAAAGAAATGTTCTAATGTAAATATTTGTCTTTAGGTGCATATAATTTCAAATAAATTACTAAAATTGTATAGCTGTATTCCTATGATGTTTTTAAATGTATAATAATGGGTTTGAAACATGACTATTACTTTTTATTGTATTTTAGATGGTGGGCCTCTGAGGCCTCCCCTTGGTAGTCCATGGTAGTGTTAGTGGTAGTTCTGGGGTTAAAAAAAGAGAAAATAATGCATCATTGTGCCCAAGGCCGATATAATCTCAGTAAGGAAACTGCAGGATAGGCAGATGTGATATTTAGAGTCATTAGAGGATGAATAATAATTTTTGAAAGAATATGCAGCAAGAAATAGTGTAGGAAGACTGATCGCAGTGAATAAATTTCGTGTTTTTCTGCTGTATGACGTAACTCCACATGTAACACACGCATATTGCCTTTCATTTGAGCCTATCTCTCTCACATTGCCCGCAACACTTTCAACTTCATCGTCACTAATTTGGATTGGGTAACTATCATATTTAGCGCCGACCGCTCTAAGGACTTCATCAATGTACGTCCTCCCTACGCGCCGTAATTGTTTTCGCAATTAATTCAATGTTGTAATAAGTGCGTTCAGTATAATATCTTAATAATTAATTACGGTACGTGAGTACAGTATATTTACTACTGATAAATTTGTAGCCGCACGGTACGAAGTTTATAAAAAATTCTCTACATAAGTAGTTATAAGGGGTACATAAGATATCAGTTTTATTATTTATATGCTACGTTATTTGTCTTATATTTTATTTTTATTATATTCAGTGTAATTGGCCTTGTGCTGTTTCTGAATTATTGCTAATAAATAAATGCAGAATTAATCTAATGCGTGCGATTATTTTTTGTAGTAAATTTACTTTTCGTATTCATTTCTCTGGGAATAAGAGTGAAACGCAAAATATCTTCGTCTGCTACTTTGCGGTTTAATCCTATCCGTGTATAAAAAATATTCGCTTTTGATAATGTTTTAAACGACAGACTTTTGTTACCTTATCCAAACATCATGGTTGAAATTTTACGATTATAAACATTTTTTATTGCCCTACATGCTCCATTCATTGGCATACCCCTTGTCACCATTTATTATTAACAATAGAAAAGTGTTCCACCCCTTTTTAATTTAATATAATGTATTTAAATAATTTTTAATTTAATCTTTTGCTCTTGCGCGTTGCTGGCTGCCAACTTGCAGTTTTTCTGGAAAACGCACTACGTCATTTGTACGATAACTGATAGTCTTATATAGACGTGCCACATTCACATGATCTTTTGCGTCTTTCCATTTTATATTATTCTCGAATATTCAGATTTTGTGCTCCGGTGCTCACGCCATCATTGCATCCCGATGAATAAACTACTTACTCATTTTCTTTTGCGTACTGCTAGCGTGAGAGGTTTATTTAAATGGCATGTCAATAACAGTAGTTGAAGGAGTCGTATGAATAAGTAACTGCCAAAAGAATAATGAGATTTTTCTAAATGTCCTATTGAGATAGCTGTTGGTTCAAATATGAAATAACCCTCAAATACCTTTTCCGTAATATTCACACGGAAAATTTCCATTAACAAAGTATTTAGAGATCCATATTATTCGATTATGCTATTTGTTTATTTTATTCTCCTGCCATCAACAAACTATTGACACTTTACTGAAACATCTTCATTGTTCGTTGTTGAATCCTCTACTAACGTTATCATTGACCAGCGATATATCGTTTTTGTAAGGTAAGGTAAACGTTCTATTTAAAATCATTCCATCTATGTTTCATGTAATGAAGAATGGAAGAGGAAAACTTTATTTCAAATATTGAAATCCCTTATTTTTTACTACACAGAAATAATGGCGGCAAATTTTCGCTGGTGTTTCAGGACAAACTTTCATTCATGGCGAACGGTAGGGCAAATGAGATAATTTATAACCTTCAAAAGTCCAGAAAACGCGAGATTTTACTCGGTTAAAACTACTCTCTTTCGCGGTTTTTGTGCTCTATATTCTGTCCACCTAAAACGCCTGTACATAATAATTGTGAATTATTTACGTAAATCAAAAGATATTTTCATAATAGTCATTCTTCGAAAGTCACAAGTATGTTATACTTATATGGCCGTGTAACGCGTTATTGCTATCTCAGATGTAGTTTTCGATATTGTAAAGAATAAATAATCTTATAGTTCTAAACAGGGATTTGGAGCAACCAAATATTTGAATTGCTTCGCCCCGGCAACAATAGTGGCGGCTCCAGCTCCGCTCCGCCTCAAATTAATTTTTAATTAAAGATAAAAGTGCGTATTGTTATTTTGAAAAAGCATTATTTTTATTCGGACGTTTTCATACATTTTCATGTTTACTAAATGATTAAACAAATAAAATGTCATCAACAATCACAAAACAAAAAATAATTGCGGCAACCAAGTCATCTTTCATAGCCTGGCGCAGATCACTCAAAATTAACTTGAAAGCGGAGAACAGTCGCTCAACGTTGCCTTGAGTTGTTGGCATGCTCGAAGCAATTTTACAGGCAGACTGAAGTCGAACTGGGTAGCTGTGAATGGCTTCAAAAACGGACTTCACTTTTAGTTTACCAATCGATTCGATGGCCTCACAATCTTCTTGAAAATTTCTATCGAAGAATGCTTCATTAGAATTATGAATCGCAGAAACTCGCCGGCGTCTTTCCTGTTTATCCAATTCTTTTTTGAGGTTGTCATCGTCTGAGTAGTCTGAAGAATTGCTGCTTGAATTATCTCCTTTTCCCTGTGACGATTGAAGACCTCTCTGGGATGGACGATCAAAAAAGTTCAGAATGGTAGGGGAAACGGAAGTTTGAGAACGGCCTGCTATTCCTGAGGGTTGTGGACTTTTCGAAACCTCAAGTTCGATTGTTGATGACTTCTTTTGTTTCTTCTTCTTCAACCGCTTTCACAGAGTTCAAATGCAACAACAGACTGTTTATATACAGTCTTTCGTCCGTGAAATAAGCCATTTCCCGTGTTCGTAAGTTAATATTTAGGAATATTTATATCGACATCAGTGAAGGGCTGCATGCCATTTTGGTGTTTCTCGACACCATTTCTTATGCATTCTTATGGAAATAGCATTTTGTTGACCCCATGGGGTATAAAAGACCCCACGGTCTGCAAACCTAGACCAAGTTCGTCCTTTGTTCATAGGATTGCCCATGAAACTTTTGAATTCGATAGCTTCAACGGTGTAAAAACGTATAAAGAACAAACATACACACACACGTACACTCTAAAATATTTATGAGATTTTACCATCTGGGACTTTTTGGCACCTTTAGGACTTCCCTGCTAAATTTCTCTCATTTTGGCTTGAAAATAAAAAAACTGGAGCATTGGAGGAGTCAAGATTTTCCGTGCTCCAGCTCCGGGCAAACATCTGCTACTCCACAGCTCCGCGCTCCAGCTCTGGACTCCGCTTCAGAACCCTGGTTCTAAAGCAGTTCTGCAGGTATAATGTGATAGTATCATTGTAGCAGAAAATGTAGTCATGTCTTTCAACTCTTCAGATTGGTCAAACACTCAAAGTTCGCCTTCGTTTTGCGGTTGTTCTGAAGCCTCATCTAGAGGACTGCCAGATAATTTTGATGCACCCACCAACGTAAACCTTTTCCTGACATGAAAGTCGACGGTTTCGTCGAATTTTCAGTTTTGATGTTGTTTTATAAGGTTCTGTTTAAATTGCCTAGGTGCCTTTAACTCAAGAACAAGTATCATTATTCGTCTATTTCTGGGATGGAAAATATGTGGCATGCGTAAGATTGTATTCTCTGTATAAAATATGGTTTATTAGAGAAGGAGTCAAGTAGTGTTGCACGCAAAAAAAAATTCCGATGCATTACTTCCTTGGCATGCGACACAAAAATCATTTTCCATCCCTGGCCTAATTAAAAAAAACTGCTGACGCTAAAACCTGGCTGGGACCACAGCCGCGACCACCAAAAAATGTTTTCTGCAGACCGCTGGTCCAGAGACGCACAGAACAAGTTCTTTGTCAGTGACAGGGTTGGAAACGGGTGCCATAATTTCACGCGAAAATTCTTTCTTTCTCTGTCGAATTGTTTGATACGCCGGGACAGCCTTCAACATCCTTCTTTTGACGTTTTCATTGTCTGCATCAGTGTTGAATGCGCCCCTTCGACGAACGAGGCTTTACTGTTACTCTTCCAACTCGCGCCAACCCACTTAATCTGGCACGGAGTAAAAATATTTTGATCGCCGCACATAAAATAAGTGGCGGGTGTTGAGTCGAGCATTCTTCTGCGATCCCACTCCTCGCTGGATCCGTTAGTTACCGAAGGTCCCAACGCATCTCTCTCTCGCGCTCTCTAGAGAGCCCCGGCTGATTTACCGCGGCGCCAGAGACGGAAAAAACACAAGCTGACAAGTGATGTTGGCGTGGGCGTCTTGAGCTGCGGGGGTGGCAGTCTAGGCGAAGCGAGTGTGGGGTGGCGGGAATCTAAAATTGTAAAATGCACGAAATGGAACGCGGGCTCCGTTCTATTTTTGTCCGAATATTAATCCTACACATCCTTTTTCTCTCCCTCCTTTTTAAACCGATCGCTCCGTGCTCGCGCACCGTGCGTGTGACATAACCCCTCCGCTCCCAATCGCCCCCCGACCACCTCTCACCTTCAGATCCTGCCGATCTTCCGCATCTCGTATGGAATTCGGCGGAACCCGTATTGCCTATTATGTCGCGAATACTTTTACGGAGCACGCATTATTTTCGAAGTCGGCATATTTTTAACCCTTAGTTTACGGTCGATCCTTGGGAAGTTTCGGCTATCAATAAGGAAAACGGCGTCATATTTCCTTCTCAACTCCCTCGAGATCTTCGCTTCTCCTAATCTTGCCCATATTGATTCGGAGGATTTTATTCGGGATTGTTTTCGGACGAACGCGTAAGGCTGGTTAATGTCTTACGGAAATGAAGCGTCGTTGGGAAATTCGGGGATTCCTCGGCGCGTCTCTCTAATTTTCCTCATCGGTCGGCGCGCCATTTTGCGAACATCCTAGTCCATCGTAATTTTCCCCTTGAGTTTTAGAATCGGCGTCTCGAGCCTACGCATCCTATCGAGGCGATAGTTGACGTAGGACCCGTTCTCCTTCCTATCTGCATGCAAAGTTCGCTACCGTTTGGAAAATCGTCACGTGCGTCGCCCGTATTCCTCGGGGGAGGGGGGGAATCGGATTCTCTTGGAATGAATCGAAAGATCTCGTATCAAAACGAAAGAACGTCGCATCCTCTCGACTATTCGAGTCTGTGCTGGATCCTGAAAATAGTGCGCGCGTTCGAAACCTCTCGGTTTATGTCGTTGCGTCGTCATTTTAAAACTCGATCCGCATTCGCCATTCTCTTATTCTTAGAAACGGCGGGGAGAGGAAGGCGGAGGGGGAGGGAGGGGAAACGTCGAGATCGTCATCCGGACTTATGTCGAAGCCCATCGGCGCTCGAGGATCGAAACTCCCTGGCAGAATAAGCGATCCAATCTTCCGAACTTTATTTTTTTTTTGAGCCTATCCCTTTTAACTCTTCGCGAGCATTCTATGGCTGCCGCCTTCGTCACCGTCCTTCTCTTCGGATTTTTCCCCTCCTAAATCCCAACCTCTTTGATTGTCGCGCCGTATCAGATCCGAAGTGCACTCTTGAACTCTCGGCGTGACTTCCAGACGCCTTATTCCCCGCGATTAAATTAGCCGCATCGCCTCTCGCGTCATCGCCTCGCAGCCAGCCTTTAGCCCTTGAAAAAGAAGCCAGTCGCGGAGTCGAGGGACGTTTTGTGCGAATCCTCCCTTGATTCCCGGCGGGAATTTCCGCCTCTCTCTCTCTCTCTCTCTCTCTCTCTCTCTCTCTCTCTCTCGTGCTCTCGCCGACGTAATCCCGTTTTGCGAAAGCGCTTGTTCTATTAAAATGTCCTAGCGAATTGAGAAACGTTTTCCCTCCTGTCGTCCTTGTTTGAGTTGTTGTATGTTTTTGTTCCATTCTTTGCCTTTGTTGATAGGTGGCGCTTGTTACGCGGTCTCAGTTTTGAACTGTCGGAATGAGTCATTATATTTTGACATTTAACAATTTTAAGCATCGTATATAGTATTATAAATAATAAAAGTTTTGACGGTTTCATATTTTGCCATTTTGGTATTGGACTCCTTAACAGCGAAAAATTGCTATTCATCTGAATGAAACACAGTCATTGTCAACGAGGAACATCGAAGTATGTAGTCGCCTTTTGTATTGCTATCTTGTTTTTGAAGTCCGCTTTCTTGTTATTTTTTATTTGCAAAAATAAAGATTAATTTCCCAGTATTTTTCAGCCTTTCATTACGTACAGTATCTTATAGGTTGCCTTTTATGTAAAATTTATTAGTATAAAAGAAGGAAAAATATTTTTTTCTTCAGTTTTCTAAAAGAATGTGAAAATATTAGATTTATCGTCAAATTAAAAACTTCAGGTTCCGCCCTTTTCGCAGCCGACTTAACTCTCCCGCCTCGAGCATTTTTTATTTATTTATTTTCAAATTAAGTGCTTTATTTTAACTCGTTTCTATTCACGAAATAAATGGCATCTGGAAATTAACGGGTTTTCTATCGTCCGACTTTTCTTTTCTCGCTTTTGTTACTGTGAAAAGCAAGTGAGTGAAGAATTGCAGGGCACATTACATACGGCGCTTTTTTCCCTTGTTTTGGAATTATGACGTCGTTTTAAGATTAAATCTCAGGTTGAGATCGACGGCATCATAATTTAGTCTATAAATTCACTTTTAAAACATTATATCAATGCTATGTAATAATATGTTTCCCATTCAAAAGCAGTGGACTCGTTGTTGTGGCAGTTGAGATTTCCCATTGTTAAAAATCGGGAAATCTTCTCAATATTTGGGATTAAAAGCATTTGTTCCCTCTCGTTTGACATGTATCTGAATTCCGCCTTAAAAAAATATATAAACCCCAGTCTCATCTATAGAAATTTTCATGTCCCGAGCTCCTGTCTTAATTTTAACTAATTCAAAAATGCAAATTTATGGTGCCCTGCGTCGATGTCATGCTTTTCTTATGGGAGGAGGTAGAAATGAAACCAAGGGGAATGGAAAGAGACTTCGATTACTCCTCAGCACCTCATCCCAGATCCACTACATTTTTACCATGTATAGCCCCCATCCTGAAAGTTTGGCTTCTCCAAGTTGCAGGATTCAAGAGATCTTGCCCGAACGGATTGGCGGGCAGAGAAACCGAACGTATAAGCGATTTTTCAAAATCCATCTACAATTAGCGCTATTCGACCCCTTGGAAAAAAATCCTCTGTTTATTTGCGGAATAACGTCCTCGGGTTAAGTAAGGTAGCGGCGATTGGACTTGACGCCCAAACAAATTAATTGAAGTCCGTTTCCGTTTATCGGTAACGTTCGGAATCCGTCGAACTGTAACCCGATGTCTCCTCGACACTCGAATGTCGTCATTTTCTCCGATGATGCTCGCCGCGGCGGCGGCGCCCCATTTGCGACGCTGCTCCAGTTTTTCTCTTTACGGTGTCATTGAGATTTCTCGTCGCGGCGGCGTCGAGAGAGAGAGAGATAGAGAGAGAGAGAAGATTCGGATCGCTCGAGTGCTCTTTATCGTCCGCCTCTTTTTCGAAACGTGAGCCGTAATCAGTTATCTCGGACTTGGGAAGGAGGAGGAGGAGGCGAGAGCTTCTCTGTAATGATTCGTAATCCTCCTTTTCTCGTTTATTCCTCGAAACAGTCGTTAAATACAGGAGAGCCGCTCGGACGATCGAGCGTCTTTTTTTCTCGGACCGCTGTGCTCGGTATGGAATATTCAGCCGTGCGTTGAACTCGGAATCTCGTAAAATGAAATCGTTAAGCGCGTAATTGAACATATTCTATTTCTGTTGCCGAAAACGTCGTATCTTCTCTCGTCTTATTGTTAAAACGTGCCTAGGCGGTTGGAAGCCGCCTCTCCTCGGATCTATTTTTGCGCTTTACCTGTGAAAATAGATCGCGAAAACGGAACAAAAGGTTTTAATTTTGCACTATTTTCTTTTCACGGTGCTGAATTATTGGGAGGATCTTCAAACAAACTTTTTTTCCTCGAGTAAGTTTTTTTTAAAGAATATAATCTGACTTATGCTTGATTCTTTCACAGAGAATGTAGGATAATATACGTGCGACTCGTTAAAGTGTGAATACGTTCGTTGCGTATTTTGTTGTCGCACTATTTTTAGAATAAAACTCTGACTAATATCCTCCTCATTTCTTTTCTGTCTCTTGATAAGGCGGATAGGGTCAGACGAAGGATATCCTATCCGTTTGCTTCCCAACCGTGTTTCCGAAAATCTCTACCTTTTTGCGATGTTTATCTTTATTAGTGCCTTTTATCGTTGGGACGCTCTTAGTGTTTATTTTTCTTACGCTTTATTCCCAATATCCATAGATTGAACTACGGGACCCTTTCACATTTTTGATAGTTCAGTTGACCGAAACTATTTTTTTAAATTTTTTTAGCATTCCTGAAACATGCTAAGTTTGTGGTGACACTTTCGTGTGTTTTCCGAAAACAGGCTTCTTTTTAAATTCAATACTTGTTGCGTTTTTTCCGTTTAGGTTCGGATCCCAAAAAAATGAATTCGGGGAGTATTGGCTCGACTCGCATTTTAACGCTCAAATCGGCGAATAGAAGAGTAGAAATCCTCGCCATTTCCGTTACTTTCGCTCTCAAAACGCACGGTAGGCGTTCAAAATTATTAGCCAGCATCGGCCTGCGATAGGAATCTCTCCGTTTGCACGTGTTCGTGACGTGCTTTTCGCCATTCATGTTTACCATAGTGCATCGCGCTTTGTTAGGTCCGAGCGATTGAGAGGGGAGGGAGTTAAGGGAAAGGGGAGGAGGTTGTTAATGAATCGTAACAATCTCTCCATCGACCTCTACTCCCTCCCGACCCACTCCCCCCTTCCTCCCATTCACCCCTCGCGAGATCTCCCCCTCCCTTCCCCTCTAGTTACCCCGAAACGCGCGCCGGCACGTGTACTCCCTCTCCCCTCCCTCACCCTGACGCGTGTTTGCGTCACGGCCTCGATAGACGCACGCGAGATCGATCACTTATCAAGATCATAAAAAAAAGACGACTACTACTCCCGAGTTGTGCGCACACGCACTTAAAAAGTGTTTTGTTTTTATTTTTTGGCCCTCGTCCGCGCTTCCCTTTTATAAACTCAGGCAACAGGTGCCGTGTTTCGCGATCCTTTAGGTCTCTCGCGTGATGAGTGCCTTTTATGGGTCCCGGTCACGATATCGCCTTCGGTGTGTTGAAAGTGCCCGGGAGTAGGCAGCCGGGAGGGGGGAAAACTATATGAAGTTCCCCCGGGTGGCGCTTCAAATTAGGGAGATATCGCGTCGCTTCCATCTTTTACTTTCCGCACGTCTCGCTTTCATTCGAAACTTCTCCCTCCGTTCTTCCTCCCTCCTTCCTCCCTCCCTCCTTCCCTCCTCCCCTCACTCCCCTCTTGCACGGCGGGAATTAGGGAAGGACGCCGGCCTCTTAAGGAAATATAATGTTCTTTGGTTCGCGTGCGGGATCGCGTGGCGCAACTAGCGCCGCCACGGTTAAACGAACGCAGAAAAGGACCACGTTGAAATTTCGCTACGACGCGGTCTGCGACTCGTGTCTCGTTTTTATTCTGGGCCTATTATGCTTCGCGATAACAGGTTCCGCGAAGGCCTAAATTCCGCTTGATTTGTGGGAGGAATTTTAAAAAGTGCAATTGCGATTTAGATGCTCGTTTCCGAAAAATATTAGGCGAAATTGTGTTTTGCAAGTGTGAAAATTTCGTGCTCGTTCATTTAATCCACGCGTGTCAAACTGGCGGCCCTGTGTGTGCCTTACTGCGGCCCCCCGGTAGATGATTTTTGTCTCGAGTGAGCTGTGTGGGATGTCATACAAATGCTTCATTTTAGTGAAAAGGAGACGATGTTTTTTTCATAGTTACCAAATTACCATAGAACGCATTTTCTAAATTATTCTTTTTAATTGCAAAACAGGCGTCCAATCTTCTAGCTCAAGTCTGTCGTTCCAGCTCTGGCCCTCATTAGACAACTGCGGCCCTTCTCTAACATCCGTCGCTTTAATGCGGCCCTTCTATAACATTCATAGCTTTAATGCGGCTCGGACGCCTCTTCGAGTATGATATGTATGATTTAATCCAGTTGATGATGAAAACAACTTCAAGAGCCGCAGACCCTTTGGAGAAGAACCGTTTCGATTTCGGCTACAAAACGGCCAATCTAGGTGATATATTTAACCATTTGTTTTAGCCAAAACTAAAAAACTAATTTATTAGAATAAACTCCTGCAATCGGCTTTTCCAACCGATCTACAAATCTGGTTCTTTGTCAGTATTGAAGTTATTTCCATCATCGGTTACGTTGTATTTCGTTCGTCATCATTTTTACCGCATATTCTCATTTAATTTGTCTTTGCAAGTCAGCATCGTGCACCGCATTTCGGTGGGAATGCCGCTTTTCTTTAGGAAGAGTTTTGATGACGCATTCGCTCGTTTCCTTGCCTCGGCATGAAATTCGTCAGCTCTCTCGCGTATCTTGACCTGCGATTTCCGAATCTTCGGCAGGATTGGAGAATCGGGTTGGGCATCTCGTTACTCACCACTTTTCTCCTCGAGTTTGTCATACCAGCGTTGCTCACGCTCTCAAACTCGCCGTGTCGGAAGATCCATTTGCACAGCGTCGTCACCGCGCGCGTGACTAATTCAGCCGTTGGTGCGTACGAAGCCATTGCGTGGCAACCGCTCAGATTACACGTCCTGTTAATCCGCCCATGCGGCCTTTGAAGAAGAAACAAGTAAGATAACCCTTGTTAAAGTAAGTGGTGGAATCATGTTTTCTTAAAAAAGTTCAATTTTCTGGTTTGTTTCACCCATTGGGGAGGGAACAACCTGCACCGTCGGATTGTAGATCCTCACTAGAAATTCTCATTCATGAAAACTTCACTCCTCTAGATTCAGTAGTTTAGCTACATTAACCATTCGGAAGTATTGAATTTTTCGATTTTGGAGCCATTTAGCGAGAAATGTATGAGCCACTTGGAAAACCGAATCATTGGAAAATTCATAGATTGATAAGAGCTGTTTAATTCAAAAAGAATTTTCCAAATATCTCCGGTAGATTGGCTACAATACCATTTCAAGGTTTCGTGCCAAAAATGTCTTTTTACTGATTGGCAAGTTGCGTAAAGCTCGGAGAACGACTTGTATTCGCCGATGCTTTCACATGCTCCTTAAATTCGACTTCATGGCGCGTAATACGTTCCTCGGTTCATCCTTCGATTCAAAGATGGCGTGTTAATCTTTCTGCGAGGGAGAAAAAACGCGGGACGCATGGGGAATTCGTTGGGGACGTATGAGAGGGTAGAAATAGCAGCGTGGGCGTAGACTCGAGAGAGAGAGAGAGGGAGAGAAGCGGAAATTCTCCATCGAATATGTTCGCATCGCCCTTGACGTTTTTACGGCCGACGAAAAATTGAAATTGTTTTCTTGTTCCTGGCAGTCGCTCTTGAACCGCGCGCTCTCTCCCATCCTTGACTGGTTCACCTTCTATTTAGTCCTCGCCCTCGCAGATATTTGGACGCGGATCCCGTGGCCCGCGCGATCCGTCTACCGAATTCCCTTCCCTTCGAGTGTACTCGCACGAGTGAGAAGGCACTTTTAGTCCCGTTTGCGAGTGACAAAAGGCGACAGGTTTGGAAAAGATAGGCGCGAATATTTATGTCGCCTTCGTAAATTTCGTAGCGTCTAAAAAGAGGCGCGCAGTTAAAGAGCCTCTCCTCCTTACCATCGGCGGCGTTGTTGGAGTAAAATTCGCGCCAAGACGTTGCTCCTCCGATTTAGTTTTAAAGGCTGTATTATCGGCATGTAGCGGCGAGCGGGCGATCCGATAACGGGCGCAGTTTGTCTAAATATAAACGTCACTCAAAAACAAACTACGTTTCGGGTCTCAACCACACCCGGTGTAGGATACCGTTCACCTCTCAGAGTAAATAATCCGAGGCTATTTTTAATCGTAGGCCGTAAGTCTGTAATTCGTTTGTTTTTTTAAAGACTAATTTTGTCGTGGAGGGTAAGGAAAAATGTGAAAGTAATAACCCTTGCGCGTCATGAGGTAGGAAAACGTCGGTTCGCAGCATGCGAGAGTCAAAAATACCTCTGCACTTTCATTCGCTTTTTCGTTTATTAGAACGAATACGCGAGAGAATCTCGTCAATGAATCCTTCGTTCGCGGAGAGGAATTTTTAAGACGCCGGCGAAAACCTTAGAGCCGCTTCGCGATGTTATCTTTGGTGCGGAAACGAGGGAAATGAGCGAGCGAGTGATCAATGGGGTCGTTCCGAACGAAACCAATGGGCGAAACGGAGGGGGAGTGGGGAGAGGGGATGGGGGAGGGAAACGGATAGGGGGTGGGGGAGGAGTAGGGAGGAGCGTAGTAGAGGGGGACAATTGAGAGAGGGCGTAGACGAAAGAAAGAGAGAAAAACAAAAGCGATCCAGCACGTGTCCGGGGAATATGGTGGATTTTGAAATTACTCGAAATGGAGTAAATCGCGAGTTTCGTTCACTCGGTGGTAAAAAGCGAGATGGCGTGCGCCTCGAGGTGTGTGGTGCTGGAAGAGGAGTGGAAGCAATAACATCGGCTGCATATACGCGGAGTACTCGCCTGGGATTGGTCGAGGGAAATGAAGTCATCGTTGGATATAAAGTCAAGTGAACGAACGTCGAGATGTCGAGCAACATTTTTCCCCCGTCCTTGCGCCCACCCGAAAACGACCTTGCCCGCCCAGATCTTTCCATGGGTCGACAACAGTTTTTAGTTAACTTTGTTTCCTTGATCTTAATCCATACAAGAATCGCGAATAATCCATTTAATAATTTCGACTGTTTGTATCGATTCTCGCTTCGTGTAAGAGAGGGAAGGAGGGTATGTAGGCCGGATGTCGGGAAACCTACTCCTCCTTGAGTAACATATGTCCTCCCGAATTCGCCCAAACATTCCCGGAGACGCTACGAGACTTTATATACCAGGGGCGGCCAAACCTGCTTACCCTCAGAGCCGCATATGATAATCTTTCTAATTTCGAGAGCCGCAAGACACGCATTCTGCGCACAAAAATATATTGACAGCAAACATAACTTGTATCAGAAACAATACAGAGAGAATACATCTCCCTTAAGCAACCCCAAAACGTCTCAGTCCCACCGCGATATTGCATTATGATGTGATAAGCCTTTATACGCCCTTTAGTGAAAATGAATAAGAGCCGCATGTACAGTTAAAAGAGCCGCATGCGACTCGCGAGCCGCGGTTTGGCCACCCCTGTTATATACAGAACTACGCACGCCCAAGATTCCTTGTGGTTGTGACCGCCTTCTTCCCTCATCTTGGTCCGTGGCTGGGATGTGCCGCACTTGCAATAGGGATGCTTCACCTTATCGAATCGGACGTAAATTAGATTCTGTGAGGCAGTATAGGTTGAAATCAACTCTAAACAATAGTTGCGGTAATAATAATTTACCAGAAAAACTTTTTGTGACCCTGTTTTAAGTAGCAAATTTCCCGAATTAAATTCCACTGCTCGCGTTTTTTTTAATACCGCCAAGCGCCAATTTGTTCGCGAGACGTAATTTCCCCACCGTCTATGATAAAAACCATTCTCGATGAAAGAGTCGAACGTAAGCAAGGTGCGAGCGACGTCATAAAATTCCGGAAGTGGTGACTGTTTTATAACACGGCGCAACGTCAAGGAGGTTAGAAATAAAGACTAAGGAAGTACACGTGGGAAGGGGGTAATTGATCCTCTCTCTTGGATCTCTTGCTGAACATAAGGAGTAATAATCGAGACATATTCTACTCGAATTTATGGAATGTCATTGTGGAATACTGAAAGTGCGAGAGAATTCTTCATTGTTTCCGAATTTCCGTGCGATTTGTTGTAGTTTATGACAGTAGGTGGTAGCTCATGAACACTTTGGCTCCAAGTTGAACAGTGGTAGAAAACTCCTTCAGCCAAAAATTATAGGATAAGCCCTATGCATTTCGCCCATTAAGTGGGCATCTTCAGGGGAGAACCTTCAACAGTTGAACTCTGTTCACTGCCAAGGCAGGTTCTCCCCTGAAGATGCCCACTTAGTGGGCGAAATGCATAGGGCTTATCCTATAATTTTTGGCTGAAGGAGTTTTCTACCACTGTAGTTTATGACGTCATACCTTTGCATAGTGGAACGCGCGAAGAGAGATGCCGGCTGTGACAATGCCGTAAATCTACCGTAATCGGTTGCTTATGACATTCTGAATGTAAGGGGAACTTAGCGAAAACAAACATCCCAATTTTTATGTTCCATCGGTGATATTTTCAATATGCGCTTGAGAGTAGTGAAAAAGTAAACTCGAAGCGTATCAGAAATGAAATCAGGCTCAACCCTGTGGAATTTACTCATCGAGAAAAAGAAATAACTTTTTTCACTTCCACAAAATTTGTGGAAGTGACAAAGTTCTTTCTTTTTCTCGTTGACGGGTGTCGTTTTCGTCGCGCCGTGCATTGCCCTAACCGAAATTGTTGCATTCTGAGTAGAAAAGCGAGCAATTTCTGTTCCGCTTTTCCGCATATCAAACGCGGCGTGCGCCGTGAATTTGTTTGTTCAACTTTCACGCGCTTGCAACTAACGTTCGATTGAAAAATATCCACCGGCTGGAAAGTGACCGCATATAGGTTAACAAGATGCTCTAAATTTATTTTTATCAACGTTTTTGCGCAGTGCGGCATATTCCACCCTTTTGACTTCCACATTGCGATGTCGCACGTCAGAAATCAATTCGACGCTTTTTTCCCTCCCTTTCCAACCAAACGCTCCTAAATAATCGGCTGCCGTTGGGAATTCCCATCCCTGTCATGGCGCCTCGTGTGTATATATTCCATCGTCTGTATGTATACATCAATTTTTTTAAATTTTGTGCGTTGATTTTCATGCATTAATTTCCTGTTTTCCATACGCCTGGTTATTTTATTTTTGGTGGTTCTTCATGATCGAGGTGTTTCCTGCGAATACATTATATTTTTTGTCCGAAAAGGCTGAAATATTTTTCTATAATATAAATAGCTGTTCGATTTCCATTTGATTTTTCCCCGATGTGACTTTTTACGCGTAAATCGTTAACGTTTCATCGTGAGATATTAATAGCTGGGAAAAATCTCGGAATCGTATTTATTTTAAGTCATTGAGGCATTCGCTTTTTTTTACGCGATGAATTTCGATTCGGGTTTTTTTTCTAGTTCGCACGCGACCATTTTCCCAGTTTTCGCAAAATAAAAATGCACGCCGACGTTCCGCATTAGCGTACCAAGCGGTCGTCTTTTTCCCCTTCTTCGGATTTTACGATCCCGTTATTAAATTAAAATTCCATCTCCTCTCGGTTTGATCGCCTTCCTCGGCGGTTATTCGCCGCCATCGTCGGGATTTAAACGCCGCGATAATTGTTTGATGATCGGCGTTGCGACGTTCATTTTTTTCTCTCGCGACGAGCGAGAGAAAAAGCGGAGATTCGTAAACAAAGGGGCAGATGAGGTCGTCTCCTAATTGAATGCTTAAGCTGCTCTACATTCGCTCCCAAAGGAAGTCGCCTTCCTCCCTCCCTCCTCTTCCCTACCCACCACTCCCTCCTTCCTCCGTCCCCCCCTCCGGCGAAACTTCCCACGCCGTGTTTACGATTATGCACACCACAATGTTTACATCCTTAGCTCTCACTCTGTCATTATATCCTCTAGCTATTATATCGACGGTTATCGTTCTCGTGTTTCTCTCTCCACTCGTCCTTTGCGCGCCAAATTCATCTTTTTATTTGCTTCGCACCTCGTGGCGGGAGTTGAGACGATTTTCGTGCAGTCGGCATGGAAACTTGACGTTTTTGAATGTTCTTTCTTTTGACACGGAAAATGCAGTTTCGCTCAGCGCGAGATTTTTTTATCTAAGTAAAGGTAAGGTAAGGTAAAGTAAGGGAGGGGAGTAAGGGAGGCGAGATCGGTTCGAACATAATTTTCCACCATTTCACAACTTTATTATTTTATAGGACGTATCGGTTTTGTAAATCGGAATGGTTTTTGAGTGCGCGGTAACTGTTTGCGGGTGTATTTGTCCCAGCGTTTAGATAAGGCATGGAGTACACTCAAGCGGTTTATGAAATACTGAAAGAGATGGAAGAGGTACATTGGTAAATAGATGCTAAGGATTCTGGTAAAGCAGGTGAAGAATTCTGTCCCGACCGGTGATCGAACCCGGGTTCGTCGGGCGGATTTTCCACTACCTAATTCTACCAAAATTTTTCGTGTTCAGCGTATGCCTGCCTCCATAGAATTTTTGCCAACACTTGACTTTGTGTTCTTATAGATAATCGTCCATTGTGACGGAAGAAAGGTTCGAGGTGAAGCCTCCTGTCTTGCGACCTTATTGCGTACGTCTGTATATGCGGCCGTACTTAGGTCAAATTTAAACGATTCGGTCCAACGCGATTGGAGTTGCGCGAAGGCACCCCGACGCGTTTACATTGAAGGAGCGCCGGTTGCCGTCGAAAGCGGGAGTTTTTTTTTCGGAGTTACTCCGAAAACCTCGTGCGGGCCTTGCGCGCCACCTCCAAATATCGATCAGCGAATAGTAAACAAACGCTCCGCGAGAGCGGCCGCGTTACGACTTTCCCCCATCCGCGTAGGCCTCCGTGGGTGTCGTGCGCCGCAGCATCGGTGTTGCCCCCTCGTGCAGGGCTAATCAGGGACCGGGGAGAGGAAGAGACAGATAAAGCCTCCGAGAGACGTGTCTTCGTAAATCGATGCTAAAGCGGGATTTTCTGCCGCTCTTCTGCCTTGCTGGGTAGCCCTTCCCCAGCCCCTCCCCTTCGTTTCTCGGAACACGTCCCTCCGAGCGCTGCGCTGCCTAGCTATTGGCCTTTGCGATCCACCCTGTCCTCCCTCTCTCTCTCTCCCGCTCTTTCTCTTCCCTGAAGAGGAGAGGTCGCTGTAAAACCGGCGAAGGCGGGTTGGAGGGAGGGAGAGAGAGTTGGAGGAGTGAGAGAGAAAAGGAAGGGAGGAGTATGTGTGTGTGTGGGGAGAGCCAGATTCCCCAGCATGGTGTGCTCGGCAACGCTGTTCGTTCACTCCCACTGTTGGCAACGTCGTGCTTACAGGAAGAGGAGAGGGGGAGGGCGTGAGAGAGGGGGGATTCTGAGGACATCCCCTGGCGCCTGTGGGTGGAATGGCTCTCTTCCCTTCCACTCCCTCCCGTCCTCTCTTTCCACCCTTTTTTCCTCTCCTCTCTCCCCTTTTTCTCGCTATCTCCTCTCCTTCTCTGCTTCCCCACGCCCCCGCCGTATGCCACCCACCGCTCCCTCTTCCGCCTACGGCTCCCTCCCTCCATCCTCCCACTCTCGCCTTCGAGGGCATGCAAGAATGAGCGTGCCCCTCCTCGACCACGTCTCTCTCTCTCTGCTTTTATTTTCGGTAAATCCGAGTGCGCGGAATTCGGTATTCGTTTACTTTTATTGCAAGCTCCCCCTTTCGCGAGGCGCTGGGCTTCCCCATTTCAGATGTCGCTCGAGACTGCGGAGACCGCCGTGCGCGCCATCTGTTGACAGATGCGCGAGCCACTACGTCGCGGGCGAGGGAATCCCTTGGTGGAGGACAGACGAGGCTCGTGGAATGTGGATGGGGAGGGGAGGTAGGGGAAGGGGCTGAGGTGGGAAGGGCTAGCTGCTCCGTGGGAGAGAGAGAGAGGGTTCGGGGGAGAGAGGAAGGGGCCAAAGGGAGGGAAAGGAGTGGCTTAACCGGGGGAACCCCTATCTCTCATGCGGCGTTGCTGCTGTGTAGTTTTCTGCTTCCCCTCCGCCCCGTGGAAAGGCAACAAATTCTTGCCTCGGACCAGTGGAGGAATTCACGGACCTCCGTGTACATATATATATATATATACACATTTATATTCGGTTGCGTACAGCGCGCGTAAAAAGGGGTGATTGTGACTGTAGTACTAGCATATAGGAGTGAGGGCCTCCTCCCCCCTCCTTTCTCGGTCAAAATATATTTTTAACCCGGGAGGGGGGGAAGACTCGACTCGCGCTGTTTGTGACTTGGAAGACCATGGTGGGTGCATTACACCCCAAGCCTTTCCTCGGTGTTCGCGTGCGGACCTCGTTTCTGCTACTGGCAATTAATTAATGATTTTCATAGTTGACAGCGGTTCTTTATGTCAATGGGCGATGTACAAGGCCGTACGGCACGTACGGCCAAATATTCTGCACTTGACGCATAATAAGGAATAGGCGTGCGTATGCTTCCGAAAGGCGACTCTGTGTAAACGTATGATCCAATGGACGCAGTTTCGCTGAAACGATCCCCGCTTTTTCGGTTCGTTGAACTATGCGTGGAATCATACGTCAATTATGGTCGGCCTTAACGAGGAATTATTTTAGGGATAGAGCGTAACAAACGGTTCGAAAGCCCCGCTGAAACGATTCGCGAAAACAACTGCAAGCACAGTTTGGCGATCGACACATTGCGACGACTTTGGTGTGTTGCTGGGCACGATACAAACGATTAGTGGGCTAATCAGAGGAAGGTCCAGAAACTTCCCGAGGGAGAAGGGCGGTCGCCCTCATCGCTTCACCGTTTCATCCGCCAATACCGAGGACCCTTCATTCCGAGTATTCCTCCCGCTGTCTGGGTCTCGACCGCTCTCCGAGAGACCTCATAAGCAGCGTCAAGTCGAAAAATTTTCACGGGATGGCAATCGCAACCGCTTTGGCCCAACGCTGGGGAATTGTTGGCCACGTTGCGAGTTGCAAATGCTTTGGTGAGCCGGATGAGAATTTTTTTTTATTTCTAGTGCGTGAAAACGTCTCGGTGAAACAATTTTTAGCATGTGAATTTCTGCTGAAACAGTACACCCATACCTCAGCGTCGTGGATAGGCGCGGATTTAGGGGTTGCGATGCCCCGAGGATGGGAGATAGCACTTCCGTTAATGTTTGTTGAAATATTTGCGAAGTACATGTAAATTTTTTCATCGCTCTGTAAAAATTATTGATAATGAAGAATTAAAAGGAATGCCATCAAGAATCTAGCCTGTTTCTTGATATAAATTTGTATCCAATATTTATTCGCTTGCAAGTAATACGTACATAGATAAATGATCTGGATAGCGCCCCCAAAACTTTGGCGCCTCGGCGTACGCGAGAGTGTTTAAGATTATAATGTATTTCTTACTGCGTCTTCCATGTATGACTTCCGAATCAAAAGTTGCGATGTCAAAACTAATAATAACCAGATAAAACGTCGAAACTGTGAATTTTAACGTTATAAATATGGGTTATCTATCTTAACACAAGTGTTATTCATTTCAATATGACTTTTAAATGCACTTTGGGTTGGCGAACATTAAAAAAAACCTATAAGGTTGAAACCCTGGCTCTCTTTCCGCCCCTGGTCGTAGATACGTTCCTGAAAAACACGACGCAAACTGAATTGCTATTTCCCATAAGAAATTACTCAAATATATGAGGTTGGTTCTGGCACTTCTTTATTTCGCATCTTAGCATAGCGAAAAGGTGCGAACTGAATCGACACAAAGTGAGGCATGAGTATATTACTTTAATTTGCACTCATAAAACTTGGTGTTAAATTTCAAGGATCGCCTCCTTTTTCGTGGTTTCGCGATTTGAATATATATTCCACGTGGCGTATTTTGCTTATGCTTAATGCAGCAATAGCCGTCATTCATCGTTCAGTGAGGTTCTTTCGCCGTAAAAATTTCAACAACATAATCCTCCATGCCCGCAACAGGATTGGAATACGCGACCCCGTGCCATGTCCTTGGATATTTGTCAGATCAGAACTAAAGGTGCTTTTATGCATGATCACGTAATGCGCGGAGAATGTGTTGGAGATTGCAATGGCGTTCAACCTGCGCGCGGACGTATACACGCACGAACGCTGGGAACGCCGTAAAGTCGTGTTTTCGCGGAGGAAAAAGCAAGCCTCCGGGATCCGTCTCCCGTCGCATAAACACAGCGGTTTCGTGTAAATGTCGAGGAAAGCGTTTTACCCGGAAAGTTTCGAGCATATCCGTTTTCGCGACCTTGACACAGGCGGACCTCCGGCGCCCGCGCGCTCTCTCTCTCGAAGCTTAGAACATTTTCGAGCGGAAGTTCACAAGCGTGCAGTGCATCCTTCCAACTCTTTCTTTTCTGCAAGCTTTGCGTCAATTTGAGCGGAATTTCGCGGTACGTCACGGCGAGGAAATTCTCCGAACTGGTCTCGCCACTTCTTAGATTGCGCCAATTTCCTCATTTTTGTCGGGAGATAATATTGGGTGAAAGTGTCCCCTCCACGCTGTCCTGGAGTCAGAACTTCCTTTTCGTTTGCCTATGTTTCCGTTAAGCAACAATCAAGTTCATTGCCGTCATCGACGCCTGGCAGTTTTTCCGAATCGTTTCTTATTGGTCGTCTTGTCGCAGGCGATACAGTTGCGCACGAAGGAATCTCTCTCCTCACCGCCCCTCCCCTCCGTATTCAGCAGAGATCGTGATGATATCGTTGTTAGGTAATTAAGTTGCCTCACATCCCAGTTGAATCATATTCCTAATATACCCGTGCTTCGGGAGAAATGTCCTAGCATCGATTTCGTCGCTATTCGCTGTATGAAATCTGAAAAGGGACTTTAGGTATAAGGGTGTATGGGGCGCGCGAAGACTATTTATCCACTTTTCTTTTAATCTTGTAATGGACCCCGCCTAGAATTTTCCGAAGACGCTGGCTGACCGTTTCCCTGTAATATAATATTGCCTTATTAAAATTTCTGAGTAGATCTCGCGTAGATCGTTGTTGGAAGTCGAAAATCTCGATCGCGTCTTTCGAGCGTGGAATATTGAGCGACAAATATTCGAAACCATTATTTCTAAGAAATAATGCCATTAGATAAGTTTGATTGCAGAGTAATTTAATTATTGATGACTACTAGTGTTATTTTAGATAATTTAAATTTTAAGTGGGTGGAGAAGCTAGTTAACAAAGGTGGCGTCTTAATGTTAAATTGAACCTAGATGGGCATCTTACTGCTGTAATTAATGTCGCTAGTTGGCTCATATTCATATTGTTCTTACAGAAATGAATAAGCATTTTAAATTAGTATAGCCCGTGTATTTAGTTATCCGATTAGTGGAAGCAAAGGGAATCAAAAAATTGACATAATGAGGAAATTTAGTATGTGAGTACCACTTGCCCTACACTTTATTTCATAAACTTCCTAGCTGTACAGTATTTGAATATTTGTACAGTTTTAATTATTATCCAAGATCAAATAATATGTTTCCGTAGTTACCGTGAGCCGTTTTGGTCTTGATGAAAATTTTTGCAGAAAATTCAATTGTCAAGTATTTGCGTAATAGTTTCATCGCCGTTTTCGAGGATCGTTTCAAGACCGGAACACTTAGTTTGGTAAGCATGTTCCGTTATTATTATTACTTTAACGCGAGCTTTCATTGGCTAGGTTGGTATTTGTAATCCTATTTTCCACTGAAACGGTCGCCTTCGGGGAACCTTCCCTTGTTTATAATCCATAAGCGGCTGAATGTGTTAACACGTTAATTCTCGCTACTGTTTCCATGGCTTTAATGATTAAGCAGGTAATCTAATCGTGGAGATAAGAACGCATAAGTATTCTTTTCGGACCTTAGGGACCTATCAAGGTGTGTTGGCTGAAATATCGAGGGTGATTTCGATATTCATTTTGTCGCCTCTTAGCGATTTGACATCTTTTCACTTTTATTTGATTTCGTTCATTAAGGTAACATGCTTCCGACGGAAACAAAAGGAGGCCACAAGGGCTCAAATGACCCTAAGGTGAAAATAATATTTTTATTTCAACTCGGAGAAGTTAATCGGGCTATCAAAACTGCGGAAAAAATAAACGCACTTTATGCTAAGAAAAAGGGATGTGGGTTAATGTCTGAACTCATTTTTCCTTAAAAATGTATTCATTCGTAAATAACGGAAGTTATGTTTTGGGATCTAGCGTCATGAAGATAGTGGTAAAACTAGCGAGAGAAAAATGTAATTAATGATAGAAATTCGCGCTTGATTATTTTTTCCTAAATAGAATTTTACCACTGGGCGCTTTTTGCTTCGTAAATTTTACGAGCCATATTTAAAAAAATATATTTGCTTCTGTTAGCCGTAATTTAGCTCGGATTTGTAATAAATATCCATTTCTTCCTCGCAATTATTATGGGTCTTATTTCTCATCAAAATCCATACTCTTCACATCACTTGGGAATTTTATGCTGCGTCTTCGCGTATGTTTCTCTCGACGTTTTTTGTGCGCGATGCATTCGGTCCTGGAAGGTGGCGAGGGAGTAACCGCGGGGAAAAGTATGAGGTTGTGTCTGGGATTTGGCGCTTGTGGGGGAGAAGAGTGGGGTCGGGAGAGAGAGAGAGGCAGAGAAGGATGAAGAGAAAGAGAGAGAGAGGTGACTAGGTGCATGGAACCAAGCCAAGCGGAAATTCTCCTTTGGATACGTATTGGTCGCCATTTTCGTTTTTTTTAGCCTCACGCATTCGGATTATTTTTGTCGTTTATTTGAAAATCATCCCATGCCTCTTCCACTGCTTTCCTCCCCGAGGTTAATATTTTCCGTTTAGTCAAATAATTTATGCAGGAGTCATTAACCCTAGAACTACCAAGCGATTTTCACTACCATGGACTACCAATGGGGTCCTCAGAGGCCCACCACCTAAAATACAATAAAAAGTCATAGTAATGTTTCAAACCCATTATTATACATTTAAAAACATCATAGGAATACAGCTATACAATTTTAGTAATTTATTTGAAATTATATGCACCTAAAGACAAATATTTACATTAGAACATTTCTTTTACATTCTTCCTCATTATGTTTTCAAGATCAGATTAATTGCAGTAAGAATGTATTAAAAGAAATAATAGCAAATTGATTAGAAAAACGATTTAATCTGATTCATCTGACACAACAGTTTAAACAAACAGCGCACTTCAACTGTGCTATCCACACATTTGGTGCCCTATAAGTTAGGCCACCCGCGTGTACAGGCATGCAGCCAATGACTAAATAATTTGCAGAAGATTGAAATATGCATACATTGATTAGAAACTTTGCGTAATTATTTTACATAAGTCTCTGTACAATGTAATAAAATATCCAGACTTTTCCCTTGTTTATAAAAGAGAAACATACGAAAAAATAAGTTGTGGGCCTCGGAGGCTCCCCCCTTGGTATTTCTAGGGTTAATATGCTCGGAAGGGAAAGAAATCGAAATTTATCCGAGTTATGAGATCTATCTGTAGGTTTATATATTCATTATAGCAGATTATCACTGTCGCAGGGAGATTTTTAAAATCGTAAAGAAGTCTGTACGTTGATTTTTACTTCGTCTTTCTACTTCGCTTGAAAGTTTTGAAATTAAATTTTATTTATATTTTCATTAACTCGGGTGTATATAATTGGAATCTACCATATTTTTAAAAACTCATACCTTTCATATTCGAATTTTTTGAAGATAGATCGTTTTTTCTTGGCGCATTATCTTTGGTTTTTTCGGATTCCATTCGATTGTTTCATGCTTCTAGCGCTGGTCATCTGTCTCTCTTCGCCGGACCGTTCTCATTACGAAATCCTCTCTCTCCTTTAATTATATCGCAGACTCCTGTTTGTCTTTGCATGCGATCGTTTCTTCTTCGGCCGCTCCGGGGTGCCGTACGATTTTAGCTTTCCGGATCAGTTTTACGTTATCACTGGTGGGATACGTTGGATTATTTTCTCCCACAGCCAAGTAGAAGATGTGTTATTCGTAATATGTGCATTTTTCCCATTTTCACCAACCTGCTTATCCTATCGACTGAACATCAACATAGCGTGCTCGCTCCATTTCGTTACTCACTTAAGCAACGAAAATTTTATTTTTAATCTTTCAGTGATTCAAAAATTTTCGTTTGTCCTCCTAGAACACCATATCTTGATGGTGAATTTAAAACATTTCTTTTGAGAATTTTGTTTCATTCCGTTCTTCCTTTGTTTTGTTTTTCATTTTTCCTTGGTTTATTAATTCTAAATTATAATAATATATATAATAATTATAGGTCAACTTTTATTGTCGCTTATTTCTATCCGACTCGAAAGGGTGAATAAAATAGAGCGATAGGAAGTGCCGTGGTGTAGTGGTTAGGACGCTGGCTGCTATTCGCCTGCTGTTCGAAAGGGCAGCGGGTTCGAATCCTGTGAAAGCAGGATTTTTTCTAAGGTCACCCGGCCCCCTGTTTGTGTGGTTTGAGGAGACCGCGCCAAGTCAGCGTTCCGTCCTTCGGAAGGGACGTTAAGTCGTTGTTCCCCTTGGTGCTCTTCGTTAAGAGTAGGCTAATGCCGGCACCGGGTTTCCCTCCTCCCTTGTGATTGTTCGGTGTGGAAGGAGTTATGGCTATAATAATCCAAGAGGCTGATTAGCCAAAAATACGCACGCGCGCACACAAATAGAGCGATTCTCAAGTGACATTTTTGTTTTTTTAAATCTGGTTTAATTGAACTTTCTATAACTTCTGCCGACGTCATAGTCAACTCTCACTCGTTTATTAATAATGAACAATGCTCATTTTATCCAAACGAAGTCTTTCATCGTCCCAAACATTTGTTTTCATGTTTAGCTGTCGTATTTTCTCCTGTGTGCATCATATTAAAAACCACTTATGTTTTGTCACCTCAACTCGCAATATTCCGTCAGCTTTCCCAAGATTTTGTTTCAAGATACGACATCCTTTGGATATGAGAACACGATTTGTTTCCTCTTAGTGCCCCAGCATACTCAAATTTTGCGCTCCAGGAATTTGGGTTTGTTTTTTCTCTCGTGCATGCACATTTTCTGCAATTTTTGTTTTCATAGCCCTTTCATCACGATTAACATGGTGATTTTCTCTTAATAGTTTGTTTGTCTTCCTTGGCAATCAGTCATATCTTGTTAATTTATGCAACTTTCAGCGTATCGGCGTTTATGAACGTTTTCTTTAATTTACTTTGTTCTCTATAAGTGTTACTATATTTAGATATTCACTCATTCATTTCAACATAAGGTGTACGTTGACAATTTATCTCACAGTGTTCCACGATAAGCCGTTCGTATTTTCAAACGATTTATCGCCAGATATGTCCTACTGCGCAAAGTTTTAGTCATCGAAGAGACTCGTAATCTCTAGGCGATCGATTCTCTGTGTTTATGGTCGTTGTTTCCCGTTGTTATCGCCACCTTTACCCATTACTCTTGACAAATCTTCCTTTCCAAAGAATCTGTCGACACAAATTTAAGTTTCTTATTTCTCTCTTCCAAATTTGAAATTTTTTATTGTTTCAGCGAAACGAAGTCGACCTCTTAATTTGTTGTGGCTCACATCTGTAGTGTTGTTGTGGGCGAAAGACGGCTGGAGATTTCTGATCTAGACTGTTGTTCGATATGACAGCATTGGAAGTTTATTGCCGCTGGCCACCTCAACCACTCGATTCTTTCTTGGCATTCGCCCATTCTTTTATTACCCGTTCGTCATAACGTTCTCATCTTCCACGTGTTTTTTTCCGGATGTTGCTAGGCTCTTAATGTCTTTCTCAAAATTCACCATTTGGATCGAGTGAAGATCGGACCGTCAACGATAAAAAACAGCTAAGACCATAGAGTTAGTAATAATAGCATATTACTAACTCTATGGCCAAGACTCGGTTTCGATGGCGGATCGTTCGAAGAATCCAAGGAAGAATGCTTTCAGTTTTATCATTTATTTATTTTTGGGGTAACCTTCCCTGTCACCGGGCTTTAAGTTGCACTGATGGTAACTTATAAGCTTATTCGAAATCGATAATTTTTAATATTTTCCCGAGAATTCAGTTTCCCCGACCCTTTTATTGCTTCAGATTGAGTTTATTTCTGTTCTTTGTAAAGTCTAAAATTTGCTCGCAGTTTCTTAAAATAATCATTATTATGTAATCTAATTGGAATTTTTAGAAATATTACAGATATGGAGAAAGTCATGTGGTGGCCACATCAGTTTTTTAAGAACTGCCATAGCAACGAGTCCACTGCTTTTAAATGGGAAACATATTATTACATAACATTAATATAATGTTTTTATTACGAGGCCGTCGATCTCAGTCAGCTATGTAATCATATGATGACGTAATAATCCCAAAACAAGAAAAAAGCGCCGTATGTAATTTTCTCTGCAATTTTTCTCTCACGTGTTTTAAAACATGATCATCTTTGGACCTCCTATGCTAGTGAACCTAAATTAAACCATTATTTACGACTCGGCGTGTTGTCAGAAAGAAAAATGAGGAAGACAGATCCTACGCTATTTAAAAAATACGAAATTTCAGTTTGGCGATAACAACTCATCTGTTAATACGCCTCTAAGACTAACCAATCAAAACGCCAGTTTATACGACCTTCGAATAAAAAACACGCGGATCTCGAGAACCGAAAGTTTTTCTTCTATCGCATTTCCTCGTTTGTCGGAATTCGCCCCCGCCGCTTTCCACTCTACGATTGGATTAAACTAATAGTTTTACGTCCGCGCGATTTCCCTTCGCGCAGAAACGCAGCCGCCGACGAGCGCGCGGGAGATCTCTCTCCCTCTCATTCTACCTCCTTCCCCCGAATCCCTCTCTTCCTCTTTCTCTCTATCTCTCGTCCGCATTTATTTTCCGCGCCGGTCTTCAAGGCGCGGCGTCCCGTCCCCCGCCCTTGCGCGCCTCCACCCTCGCGCCTCTCCCCTGCTGCACTTCGCGAGCCCTTAGCGAATGACGCCCCCGGCCGCGACGGCTGTGGGCGCGGGGCCAAACCAGCTCCGCCGCTCCCTCTCTCTCTCTCTCTCCACCCACGCCCTCTCTCTCTCGGCGTGCCGTGCTCACCCATCCATCGGGTGGCCTTCGACAACTATACGCTTCATTTGCATATTTCCCGAGAATCTCCCCGAAAAAATATATATCTCCAGCCCGTGCTTTTTCATGGAGTCGGATGGGCTGTACGCTCACGAGAAGGGAAGGGACGCGCGAAGTCACTGCCCATTTTTAACCTGCAGAGAGAGCGAGGGAGAGGGGAAGGAATTCGTCGCCTCGCCTTCCTGCCGATCTCTCTCACACACACTGGTGGGCAATGCGTGGTCCGGAGGGAAAAAGAGAGAATGCACATTTCTCTTTCTATTCCTCCCACTCGTTGCGTGGCGCTCTCGAAGTCCCTTACCAACCGCAATCGTAAAAGCGTTTCCCACCTACTTTGCCGAGCTGTCGACGCCGCCCTTATGTTTTTACGGAAAAACGTGGCGGTCGTCCCGAGTAACTTCACCGCTCGAGTCGCACGCCAACCTTTTGATCGCCTAGCGAATCTCCTTTCCCTTCGGAACCGACTGCGCCTGCTGGGATTTTTCCTCGGATTTCCGGGCGCCGTTTTTTTTTAAATCGCTCCCGCTAACGGTGTCGTCGCTTCCCTTGTTTGTTGCCGACGAGATGCGATTCCATCGATGCCGCGTTGATTTCCTAGGGCGTTATCTATGCGTTTCGCCGGTTTTTATCCGTTTTCCTCAAGCGCCAAGGTTTTTCCAGGAAAGCGCGAGTCATAATACCGCGTACGAAACGGTCACCCCGCGGCAGTTTGATTTCCCCCTTCCTCCTTCGTCCGGTCGCTCTAGTGTAAATGTCGATGATCGTGGGATTCGTAGGCCGACGTTGGATTCCCGCGTGCGATCTTTCTCGGAATTCTCGCCATCCTGCCTTTCTCCTCGAGGGGGTTGCTCGGCGGTCGTTCTCTCATCTTTAGAAATGGTGTTTTCGCCTCGTTTGTATACGACCGAGTCCGACCCTTGTCTCGGCGCGTCGCTCATTTGGCGACTTTGGTCTTGATCCCGTATCTCTGGATGGCATAATTGATTCCTCCCTATTCTCTATGCAGGGGCGCAGTCTGTTGCTGCCAGGCAAGAAGACCTGTTGCTGCGTGGCTGTGGTTTGGGACCGAGGAGGAAGGCCTGCGAAAGCAATGGTGAGTTTCTTTTGAAACGCGCGTGGAAATATGATTTTTTGTCCTTTCCTTACTTGGGTAAAGAATTTCGTGTTTGGTGACGCGGTTTTCTTTCTGGGTTTTCCTGCTTTGCGGTAGTCTGAATCTCATAAAACGAGTGTTTTACTTATCAATGCGCGCTTAAGACTTTTTCGAATGGAATGTCGCAATCTTTTATAGTTTTTTGATATCCATACATATACTTTGAAACTATGGATCTCTTTTTCCTCATTATTAACAGATTCGTTAGTCTTGGGCGTTATCGAGATATTTCCCAATTTTTCCATATCAAACATTTATTGGGAGACTGATCAACAAATCTTAATCACTAAATTTTACCCTTGTAGCATTTTCATTGGTCTTGCTTATTACCGGGCCGAGGTATATTGGCTCCCTGGGCCGAGAGGCGTTCCTGCGCCTCCTTACAGGTAGAAAAAGGTTGAAGGCGTTTTTATTGAGATAATATATTTATTTTTGCGAGAGATAAGTTAAAAAGACAAATGTAAACACGAAAAATAAAAGACAACAAGGATGTTTATAATGTTTTAATTGTGATATTAAATTTTTAACAATCAACAGTTTACAAAAGAGGCAACTTTTCCTAAGGACTATATACAAAATACTAGCAGCGCTTTGCAGTTACGCATGCATTTGATTTCTGTATTAATAATAACAATTTCTATAATTAAATTTCAACCAACCATGTAAAAGCAATGGGATGTACATGGGATTGTAGCCAATGACCTATGACCAAATTTCAAATCGGTAGTCCATCTGGTAGTGTGATATTAAGTGTGCTTGGCGATATTACGTCATTGTTTGTTTACATAGATTCCGAACATTTTTGAAGAATAAGTAAACAATACCCCACTGAATTAAATAACCTTTTTATAAGAACCACAAAAAAGCTTCTGCTTTATTTATTTTTACTTTCTACTTTACTTTCTATTGTTTTCATGAAAAAAATCGATTTTGAGATTTCAACGGAAATACACGTTTTGAGGTTCCCTGAACACGTTTGTACCATTTTCTCGATGATGTCTCTCTGTGTGTATGTATGAGTTTTTTGTGGGTGCTCTAAATCAAAAACTATTAATCAGGTCAACGCGAAATTTTATATTTAACATTTTTATGAGTTATAAAAACTGATTAGTTTTTGGTAAAAATTTTGAAATATTCGCTTTAATGTTTGATATTTGTAAAAATGTACAGGAATAAAAGTTGTAGGAAATTTAATTTTCTACAATATTTGTTCGAAACATTTTCCCATATTGTTTAAGAGATATATTGTATTTTTAGCTGCCACCTACCGATGACTATTGTTAACAGTTGACGCTTAGTTACGTCTTAGTAACGCTCCTTGGTAGTTTCTTAATTGTTGGAGCTTCATGGCTATATCCAATATCAGAAGGCTATGGTTCGAGTTTATTTCTGTTTTTTTTTTAAAGTCTTTAAATGTTTCTCTGAGTTCCTTAAAATATTTATTACTAGCTTAAACTACCCGGCGTTGCTCGGGTTTTTAAGTCAAAACAAAAAATATTGAGGAAGATTTGAGAATAAAACCAAGTAATGAAACCAGGTTAATTTTTATTGTATTGCTTAATGGTATGCAATATTTGTTGTCTTCTCATCTTTTACCCAAATAAATAAATTTTTCCTGCATCCTTGATCGATAAATTTGGCCTGTATATTTTATCAAATACACTACTCCCTCGTTATCCGCGATCTGAGTATCCGCGAATTGGTTTTATCTCCCATTACCCAGTATTCGCGAGCAAGGTCTCGCATATCCGCGAATCTCTCCAACACGTTATTTTACGTAACCTCTTTAAGGACTGAGATTTTTTAAAAGCTTTTTCTTTAGTAGCGATTAATAAGTAAAAATTGATCGTTTAAGATTATTTATTGTACACATAAGAAATGATAACATAAAAATTGTAAAAATTATTTGGACTTTTCCAATTAAAATCATTATTATTAAGTTTAGTTTTACCATTTTCTTTTTATTTGCTGTTTGATTTCACTATCATTATTTCAGACATTAGAGGGAATATAATCGCCTTTAGTAGTAAGAAAATTACTACACAATTCTTCTAAATCTTCGAAATCGTATTCACTTCGACTGTAAGAGGTTGATTTTTATAAATTCAAGAATTTCATAATCTTGCCATGTCCGACTTTTATTCAAATATCCCATGCTATTTACTACATATGTCGTGACATGGCAATAAATATGTATTAGGAAACCTTTTACTTTTGATAGCAGTCCCTGACTTTTAAACCGAATTTGTCGATAAAAAGTGTTGGTATGACATTGAAAGTGTTACTATAATCTAATAAGTATAATTGGCTTAATTGATGCATACAAATGTTTAGTTGAAAGGAAAGCAAAATGTACATATAGATGTTCAAGGGAGGAAGAGTTAACGATTGTAAATGTTGGTCTAAATTAGAGAATTGTTATAGAAATTTCCTTATTTTACCTTCTGAGATATCTTTCACTTGATATTAATGAAAAACATATTTTGCTGTCTACTAAGTGTAAAGAATATGCAGAATACATAAAAAGCTTTTAGAAAACGAAAACGCTTAAAATTACACATCAAAACTGTATTCCACTTACCTTTTGAAATAATTAGCCAGGTTTATAGGTTTTTTTGTGATTGCCCTTCTTTGAATAACCTTAGTGTTTCTTTCTTCCCTACTTTAGTTTATATTAGATTTATATTATTTCTTTTAGTTAATATTAGGTAGTGTTTATAAAGGTTGTCAAGTAGATTGTTAATCCAACAATACATTCATTCCCATGATATTTAAATGGGATAAATTAAAAGAGAAAAACAATTAAAATAAAAAATGCAGTTCAAATTGCTTTAAAAACCCTTCCATTTTGCTTAACTTTTTATTGCGGTTAAAATGGCACCTTCATCTTGCTTCTACATTCTGTAGTTGTTGCGTTATAAATGCACAAACAAACAAGCAAATTCTTCAAAATATTTATGGTAGAGATCATGTAACCTATTTGGAATTTTTAGAAATAATACAGGTATGGAGAAAGTCATGTGGTGCCCACATCAGATTTTTTTCTTTAATATTAAGAAGTCGGAAATTACTTGTATGAAAAGAATAAACAAAAGAAAAAAAAGCCTGATAATTCGATCCTCGGAATTCTATCACGTGATTTTAACGTTGCTGCACATGCACTAATCTTTATATATTAATGCTCAATGTCTGTCTGTCCGTCCGTCCCCCCTTTTATCTCTTGAACAGTTTGTCAAAGAGAAATGATCTAAAAACCATTTTGTTTCTGCCAACTAGGAGATCCCGAGAAAACTATTTTCGTTTAGATAAATGTCCCGGATTCGACTCCGGGAGACAATTACATTTTCTCATATGTTTATACAGGAGTTTCGATTTTTCAAGGTGCAACGTTTATTTCCTTCATTCATTAAAATACGTAAATATGGGCAGAATTTCTCCGCTAACATTGTAAAATATCTTATTCTTGCGATGTTTAGACGTTTCACGGAAGAATTTGTCAGAAACACGTTTCTTTTCGAAATTTTATGGTTTTTTCGTTCTCTTTCCGGGTGTCACCAAGGCGAACCACATTGTTGCCTCCGATTGAATTAGCGTTTAATAAGCCTTCAAATGGACAAAATAATTGCGTTATTCGCTGCGCGCTTTTTATGAAGCATCGAAATTATAGTTGTGTCAATGTCAAACAACGTTGCAACGTTAATAATTGAAGATTATTATTATTGAGTAAACTGCGTGTGTGCTGTGAGCATTTTTAACGATGATGATTTAAACATGCAGATTTCTGACTGACTACGCAAAAGTTTTTGTGGGTACCACTAGTGTTATAATAATAGCTGTTATTTAGTTTTTTTCGGCCTGCATTTATGTTTAGCTTAATTTTCTGTTCTGTTTACGAAGAAAGAAATTTAAAAGAACTTAGCAAGGTCAGTTAATTTTATTTATCACATCACTTGGAAAATTAAAAAATTAAATTAAACTTATCCTAAATCCAAATACAGGTTAATAATAAATAAGAAATAAAAACGCGTTGATAAGGTCAAGAAAAAATGGATGATGAACACCGAAAAAAAGAAAGGAATATATGAAAGCCTATAGAGAAAAAAAAGAATAAACTTCTCGAGCAAAAAAGGATTCGTTGTTCTTAATATTGAATTAATTATTTAAAAAATTAAAATCAACAATGTGACAGTGAAGTATCACAGGCTTTCTAGTTCTATATAATAATTCTAAAACTCGTGTAAATTGTAAACAAATATTTAGTAACATCAAATTTTAATTATTCCCTCAACTACAGATTGTCATCGAGATTAAAATGTCTTTCCTATCGTAAATGTTGCTTTTAACCCTTATAGATATTTACAGTGTCCATGTACGAACTAATCTCTAAATACGCTAATTCAAATGGTGTATAAAAAAAGATAGTTTCATAAGTAATTAAAGAAAATAGGAGACACGCATGACAGAAGAAAACGAGATAAATATGCTTCTGCTACAAGTAGAGATTAAAATCGATATATAACACTTTTAAAAACCATTTAAAAAATATTATTTGAAATATGAAATTCATGGGTAGAAAGCACACGGAAATAAAATCCAAAGGTATTTGAAGTTCGCCCGACTTAAATTTAATTAATTGAATTTATAGAAAAATAGAGTATTTACCAGATTACATGTCCACGTTGATTCTTAGGGGTGAGAGAAGATGAAGTTTTCACTGCAGACTTATACACACAAACCATAAAAGATCGCTTCCTTCTTGCTGACAACCAACACACTTAATGCTGGTTCACACTGGAGGGACGGTCGCGGTTGGGCCATTTCAGATCAAATACAAAAATCCTGTTTTCAATGGGGTTTCTATGGAGAAGTCCCAAGTGCGTTCACACTTGTAAGGGAGGGCGCTGTCAGCCCTCGGTACGAAACCCTCGGTTCGCTCGAGGAGGCAACTTTTGTCCCAAGCCCATTCGAGTCCTAGCCTCTTCGGTTATTATCGGCAATCCGCGGTGACAGCCGGAGTTGAGCTTGAATATTTCGGCTATAGTTAGGGACATCCATAAACTACGTCACGCTGTAGGTGGGGGCCGGAATGCGACCGTGACGCGACCTACAAGTGTGGTCCCCGCAAAATAGTCCTATTCCTAATAGCGCCCTCAACGCGACCGTCATACGACCGCCCCTCCAGTGTAAACCAGCCTTATAAGTGCGAACGCATTTGTGACTTCTCCATAGAAACCCCATTGCAATAGGATTTTTATATTTTGGTCTAAACTGTCCCAACCGCGACCGTCCCAGTGTGAACCAGCCTTGAACGAATGCATAGAGAAAAGTGAGCACTATTTCAGCAGAAATGAAAACGGCAATGCAGGAAGGAGCCAAATGGGAACAATAAACTCTGGTCCGCGGTATTACATTCATAAATAAAATCCTCGTGGCTATAGATAGGTTGAGATACAAATGGAAGGTTAGGAAATTTGTGTTTTTCTCAAGAAAAGGATTAGCGGTGGTTTGGGGCATAACGCTTGTTTGATCCTGGTACCTCTCTTCCAGGGTAGATGCGAGATAGACTAACCGTGAAGAAGGCAGTAAATGCGCCAGCGTAACACCAACTTAGTCCGCCTCTAAAGGGGTGCGAGGGAAAATTTCCGGTCGCTCTGGTATTGCCCGGTTTTCCATCCATTTTCACATATAAGTACTAAAATCTTTCTTTGAAAGGCGGGCCTTTGCATCGTATGCATGCCACGTGCCTGATGCATTTTAAACTGTTTTATTTTATTATAGAGATAGAAAGGGACAGAGAAAGCGCCCCCATAGCTTGCCCCAAATCTTCTGTTTTCCCCCTCCCCCGAAGCTTCTGCGCCCTCTCAAAGCTTCGACGCACCCAATGTCATGCGCCCCCAAAACTCCAGCGCCCGGGGCGACCGCCCGGCTCGCCCGTAGCTCGGGCCGGACTTGCTTATTGAGAAACAATCTAGTTTTTGGAGGAACAGGTTATTTTGCATGTCAATGGTAAATAAAATTAACTTCCACTCTGGAGATAATTTGTCTCTGTCGGTTAAGCTTGTGCTTATCCCTGATGTAATGTGTATGCTGTATTACCAAATTATATTAGGAAAAATAATACATTATATTTTATTAACGTTAAATTTTAAATATTGCGGATATGCCGTCTAATTTGATACATAATATGACAAAATTAACTTTTATGTTCGAAAAATCTTTTGCGAAGCAAGTTTTTCGTAATTTCGAAAAGAGAGACAACTCAAAAAATCCATAAAGAGATAAATTTCGAAGAGAAAATATTAAGATATTCCTCTTCTTTGAATCCCGACTACTTCCCAAAAATTGCCCCGTCACACTTAAGTCCCACAAATCGTTGCCAGTGAAACTTCTTTTTTTATCAAATGAAGAGATGTCTATCTCATAAGTAATCTGATTACAGACAGGATATCCATCACGTGGAGATGTATGGCGAAGACGATTATTTGAACGCCCGCTAATGCGAACGCAACAAACGACGCCTGGCGAGGATCAACTTGATACCATTTAGCGTACATATTCGCGATTCTAACTTCAGCTGTCTCCTTTCCCTTTATCGTCTCTCCTCTTATCTCCTTCCTTCCAACCGTCCTTAACTCCCTCGCAAGCCCTTCTGAAAACCACCTTCCTGCCCTTCCCTAATCTCACGCGTGCACAGGGAGGTCACGTGACCGTTTGTATTTCAGAGGAATCGCCTTGGCATCTTTTCCTCGTTCCAAGATCGATCTCCTCTTGTTTTGACCGCTCCCCATGGCTTTCCCCGTAGCGGCGCTGCGCACCGTGGCGATGGGATTCGCATCGCCAGATTGCGCCCTCCGCAAGTACGTGTGTCCGTGTTTCGCCCGACGTTTCAATGACTTCGTCGCACGCTTGACATGCGGCCACGGGCACCGGTTTCCTCGGAAGGGGAATCCGAATGATCGGAACCCGACGAAACGAAATGGCAGGGCGTGCCCACGCATATCGAAGCGGGCGGTGCGCAGGAATCCACGGCCATAGTTTCTTTTTTGGGATGATTACCGTTTCTATAGTACTTGATTCTTTCATTATTCGGAGATTCTGCCCCCGAGTGGGATAAAGAAGTGCGTAATTGCGACGAAGGTCGGCGACGAATCGTGTGCACGTCGAAAATATTGGCACGGTAAAAATTGTGCGGAAAATTTTATGGTGGGTGGAGATGGAAAATTTTTTCCTGTCAGTCAACTAAAACGCATGGAATATTTGATAAAATAAACTGATGTGGGCAACACATGACTTTCTCCATATTTATATGGCAAATTACATGTTGTTAGCTCTGGGATCGTTGTCAATATTTACTTCTGGTTGACAATTAAGAAAAGAAAAAGGAGAGTTACTAAGACGTAACTAAGCGTCAATTGTTAACAATGGTCTTCGGTAGGTGGCGTGGTGGTGGCAGCTAAAAATATAAGATATCTCTTAAACAATGCATTATATGGAAAAATGTATCAAACAAAGGTTGTAGAAAATGAAATTTCCTACAACTTTTATTCCAATACATTTTTACATTTATCAAATATTAAAGCAGATATTTCAAAATAACGGATAAGTGACAAAAGTACCCACTTCTGGTCGACCGATCTTTACCAAAAACTAATCAGATCTTCTAAATTTTATAAAAATGTTAAATATAAAATTTTTGCGTTGACCTGATTAATAGTTTTTGAGTTAGAGCGCCCTCAAAAATCTATCACTTACAGACAGACAGACACACAGACATCATCGAGAAAATAGTCAAAACGTGTTCAGCGGACCTTAAAACAAGTATTTCCGTTGAAATCTCGAATTCGATTTTTTCATGAAAACAATACTTTCTCTTTACTTCGTATATGGAGAAAGTAAAATATGCATTCCACGCAAAATATGAAATCTGGGCAAATTACAGCAGTTATAACTCGAATATTGCTGTGAAACTCGCCCTACTATCGCTATAAATAAAATGAAATGAGTCGCACTTTTGGAAATAAAAAAATCTTAAATGTTTTTGTACGTGCGCACGTTCAAATGTATTTTAATGTCTAATCTTTTAAAAATATAGTAAAATTTGAGAGATGATCTGAAACCACAACCGGGATTTGTATCGCGCTTCTCGTTTATATATAAATTTTGAATTGGCTCTTGAGAGCATTGGAATATTTCAGAAGGGATTGTGGTTCACCGCAGCGACCGTCTTAGAAGAGTTTTCGACTGATTTATCAATGAAAGAAGAAAAAAACAAAGAAGGCCTTGACGGAAGTGGAGAAGCTTATTTTGATAAAGTTTTACTAAAACCTCTAGATTAGGACTGTTGGTGTGGAAGCTACTAGTTTCCTTGAATAAGGATTACGGGAGGAAATTATTGAAACGTTGGATTCTATCGAATTTTCGTTTAATCTCTTTCTTTCGATATTTTTCTTTTTTACACTCATAATTTTTATTATGTAAATTAGTGCATCGATATGATACTTAAGTGCTTATAGCTTGATGTTTTGTATGGGTGTAACGCGTGTTAAGCTTCGATGGCACGATGAGTGGGATAATATATGTGTACTGTTGGTTTCTAACTTTTAACCGATCCAGGTAATCTATTAAAACCGAAACATAGTTGACCTTATCTGAAATTATTCAGTAGATGAAGATATCGTCGAAAGTAATACCGCCAATCTTTAAAAAAATCTCAAATTGTTGAGATCGAAAGATTTTCATTTCATATATATTTATAAAAATTCACACTATTTATATCTCCGATAACCATGAAAAGGACAATGCTTTTTAACTCGTGTCAATTTGATTTTCGCTGTAATATATTCTGTCAAGGATTTAACGTCAAATTTTAAATTTCATATAATAAATAACCTACGCCCATATTTACGTATTTGTTTTTTTAATGTTTTCAATTAGCGTTTGGTGCGCGGAATATTTTTTTTTTGTTTTAACGGTGGCGCCAGGCAAAACGTTTGGGAACCACCTCCCTAGGGGACTTGGGGTGACATGCGAACGTTTAAATAACAGAGATTTGGCAAACACTGCAAGAATAAGTGTATGAAAGATGTGACGCTGTTTTTGGCTCGAATTCAATGTATTTTTATGTTTTAGATCAATAAGTTTGGCCAATTGTTAAAAATGCCCACAGCCCACGCGCAGTGTACTGAATAATAATAATCTTCAATTATTAACGTTGCAACGTTAAGTTTGACATTGATACAACTATAATTTCGATGCTTCATAAAAAGCGCAAAGCGAATAACGCAATTATTTTGTCTATTTGAAGGTTTAATAGACGCTAATTAAATCGGAGGCAACAATACGGGTCGCCTTGACAACATCCGTAAAGAGTACGAAAAAGTCATATAATTTCTAAAAGAAATTTGTGTTTCTGAGAAATTCTTCCGTGTAACATCAAAACGTCGCAAGGATAAGATATTTTGTAGTTTTAGCCGTCGAATAAATTAAAAACGGAGAAATTCGGCCCATATTTACGTATTTTAATGAATGAAAGAAATAAACCTTGCTCCATGAAAAATCGAAACTCCTGTAAAAAATATAATCGTCTCCTGGAGTCGAATCCGGGACACTTCTGTAAACGAAAATAGTTTTCCTGGGGTTTCCTAGTTGGCAGAGATAAAATGGCGTTTACAGCATTCTCTATGTCATACTGTTCAAGAGATAAAAGGGGGGACGGACGGACAGACATTGAGTAATTATATATAAAGATAGTGGGGCTTACAGAAAAGAGCGTGCTTTATTTTATCGTCCATACTATGTAAGACTAAACCTTATACCACGCTTTAAGCAGGGAATGCGTCCTTGGAAAATCCTGTGCAAAGGGAAACCATGCGAAGCGGGACTAACAGCATAGGAATGCGTTCTAACACATCCCAAATTTGAAATTGATGGAATGATATGATCCGAAGATCCTATGCAGACAGGCATAAGCTGTGAAAGATGGAACAATTTTTGAAACGAGAAAAAAGTCTGCTATGACCGGGAATTGAACCCGGGTCTTCCACTTGCCGGGCGGATATTCTACCTCTGAACTATCGTAGCAGAACATTTTCTCTCGTTTCTGAACACGGATGTTTCCCTTGGTGGGACGGGAACTAACCAAGTTAGTATCAAACTGCCCCAACAGATGTCCACGAAGAGAAAATCGAAAGAAACTCCTACCTCTCAAATGGTGAGATTGCCAAACATGAAATTGATGGAATGATATGATCCGAAGATCCTATGCAGACAGGCATAAGCTGTGAAAGATGGAACAATTTTTGACATCTGTTGGGGCAGTTTGATACTAACTTGGTTAGTTCCCGTCCCACCAAGGGAAACATCCGTGTTCAGAAACGAGAGAAAATGTTCTGCTACGATAGTTCAGAGGTAGAATATCCGCCCGGCAAGTGGAAGACCCGGGTTCAATTCCCGGTCATAGCAGACTTTTTTCTCGTTTCAAAAATTGTTACATCCCAAATTAACATTTTTTTATCCCCTCCACAAAGTTCTTAAAAATGCAATAAAATACGTACGTTTCACAAGCGTGTGGTGGCGTGTATGTTATTAGGCGAATACGGCACGAAGGTAAGCGGCATGGGGCTAGAGCAAGACCCCTCCCCGCCCTCATTACTTGTGAGGAACAATGTCTTGCATGCCTCTTTGCCTTAATGACGACGAACTACATCAACTGTGCATTGGAATGAGTCAACCGACAAAATATTTATTTGTCGTTTGTTTGCTTTTACCTGGGATGTTCTTTTTCTCTCTTCTTCAGTCATTAGGCGCTCGTCCTCTTGAATTCCATCGCTTCGTTTGCTCTCAATTGTGGACCGTTCCGTCGCTACCGCTCTGTTATTGCACGATAAAGGGAATCTCGCCCCGGGGGGAGGGTAGAGGGGGGTAGGGGGAGGCGGTAGATTATTACTGAATATTGCCCGCATACTCGAAGCGTTTTCGCTGGCTAGGTCTCGGAAAGTGATTTGAACTTCGAAGAATCCCTATTCCGGAGCGATAAAAATATTCCATCGATCCGCCGGTTCGCTTGCGGCAAATAAATGTATACGGTTTTTCCTCGATTTATGGAAAATTTTCTTCATTTATATCTGTGAAAGCGTTAACAGGTATCGCGCTTGTCTCTCGGCGCTTTTGCGGCGCGCGTATGTTACCTCTATGTCGTATATATGGACTTCTCCGTTCCTCGTCGTTAATTAGTTCGGGGTGATTTTTTCCTCCTTTTGTTACTGGACTACTTACTGCTTCTGGAACGATTGATTGTGCGAATATACCGGTGAGATTCTGGGTCGGCAAGCTTGGGAAATAAAGCGATCGCTTGTTGTTTATATGCGGGAATATACTGTGAAAAGTGTTTTCTAAGAATGACTCGTCGCGTGTACTCGCAGCTCTTATCCACATTTTTCGTCGATGTTTTAGCTCTAACTGAGGGAGAAAATATTCGGATGATGTGAAAATGGCGTTACTGATACCGTGCCGGCGGCAATTGTTTTTTCCGTCATGTGCAAATGTTACTTCTCCCTATTCTTTCCCTCCTCCGTTATTACAGGAATTCTACAAAATTGCGTTGGCATAAACAGCATTATCAATGACTGAGTCACGGTAAACGCAGTGAGAATTGTTTTTGTGATTTAACTTTGTTCGGTGAAGAATTAGACCATTGTATTTTTTTATCCAAATGCAAAATGGCGCTTTCCGTGGCTTGATGACTACAAAATCACCGATGAGATATGTGAAATCCAACCGCTGAGCCAATTCATATTCAATGGAAATCGTTCCCTGTCAAACCAAGCTTGTCATCCTATCTCTTAAGTAAATCATTAAGCTTGAGTTTAGAAGTATTACGTTCATCACTAGCTGCTATGATAGGAAGACGCAATAGCCAATGAAATCGCAAGATTCGGCGGAAGGTCGTTTCCGGTAATGCGTTTCATTGCATTTTATGGAGAAATGTCATTCTTGATCAATGAAAGCACTTGTCATCACGAAAAGTACGAGAAATAAAAATATGAACTACGGTCTTCAGAGTATAAGATTTACGCCGAAAGTGACCTTGACGAAATTTTGTGTTAGGTCCGAGGTATACTTCTGCAGCCTTAAGCCCATTTTCTTCAAATTATACAAACCTTCAAATTATACGAAACCACCTGTGTAGTTTTACTCTCAGAATCGGCCAATGGGAAAGAGACCCTAGGGCTTCCTATTTTTAGTTCTGACGTTCCAGGATCGAGAAGACGAAAGAATAACAAAGATGCTATCATCTCGCAAGAAATCACTTGTGGTTTTAATGTGCACTTTTACCGAGGGAACTAACAACATTAAGAAATAGTGGTGATTTTTAGGTTTGCGTAAAAGAAGAAAACATTTATTTTATTTCTTTTTAGCCTGTTATACAGTGGCGTTGCGGAAAATATGGGCCCCCCCTCTTTTAAATTTATACAAATACGATTCAGAAGTGTGTCGTGGCCCCCTATCCGCAGAGACCCGCATTGCGGCCTTCGCTACACTAATGTTGATCTACAAATGTATATTAAATTTTTTGGCGTGAATAATCTTGTTATTGATGCGCTAAACGACGTTTTAAAAATTAAGATGTCGTACGAGGAAAAATCTTTCATTTCCTCCTCGACATTTGGAGAAACACGCAATGTGTGAAATCGCACAAGTAAACAATCTAGCCACGAGGAGCGCTCTCCGTCGCATATGCCTTAGTTTATTTTCACCTCGTGATTTCTCACTCTGCGGTTTTTTTTCAAACAGGAAACGAGTCTTTCGCGGCATCGTTTCGAGAAATCTCCGACATCTTTGTTCTCTCCGAACGGAATGAAACCTCGTCGTCTCTCTCCCTCTCTACGCGTATTTTTTTATGAAAAAATATATTAAGAGGCGGCGAGGGAGCGATGTCCTCCGTTTTTTTTCGCGGCTACTTACGAAAAGGAAACGCAATGGACGTAAACTGCTGGTCGTTCACTCGCTGCTCGTTTTGGATCGGTTTAACGCTCGCACACCTGCTGCCTGCGTTCCTGTTTCCAGAAAGGCCCGTGGAGAAGCCCGCGCCTTTAATCCGGGCGGAAAAATGAAAACAGATTGCGTTCGTGGATGTGCGTGTGTGCATGTGTTCCTTGGGTGACCTTGACCGTGAGTTTTCACATCCTCCCATTCGAGCAGACCCGAGTAGCGGGCTGGGAGCCGGCGGAAGAGGAGCGCGCGACGAAGAGCAGATGTCCCTCAGCACCCTCGAGTTTCCTTATAAACGGGAAAAGGGGGAGCCAGTTTCCCGAACAACGAAAGTGATAAATGTTAATTTGATTTTTCCCCCGAAAATTCTGGTAAAGGTGATATTGCCGTACGCGTCGTATCGGTCGTCTGCATTTATTGTACGGATGCGAGCGATTTTTTGAGTTAGTGTTGTTTCGGACCAATATGGGCGCTTTGCTTTGTAAATAAACGTTACGTTTAGCTCATCAGAAAACTTAAAAGTTGATTATCGAAAGTTAATCATGGCAGTTAATCAGGTGCCATGAAACTATTTTGTAATAGGCGGGAAAAGGATAAAAAGGGCGTTATGAATTATATACGTAAATTATATATTGAGAACACTTGGGTCAAATTCTAGATGGCCTAAATACTAGTAACCCCTTTATCCTTAAATACCTTAAGTAAAGCCAGACGCATTACCGTTGCGTTGCCGCGAAGGGCAGTTTCTTCATAGGTGAAATGCTCATTTGGTTTGCTAAACTGTTGTATAGCTGCTGGAGGTACCCAGATCATCTAAAGCGGTGAATTATTTTGTGTAGATTACCAGTAGTACGGTTTCTTTTGAGCCGTTCATATATTTTTGTTTTTTAAAAATATGTAAGCTGTTTTTTGATGAGAAGTATAGAATATTGGTACAATTTGTTTTTTGTGTCAATATTGATTCGGCAAGTATATTCAGTTGTGTTCGTGTGTTTTTTGCATTGCATTTTTTTTAAACAAAGCAAGGCATTTTTTGTGTTACATTTAAAATTATAAGATATCATAAGAAATCTCTCTCCCTGCCCTTGATCGCTATGAGAAAAATTTGTTTTCCTTACAATGTGTACCATTTGCATAAGGAATATTTTTCAGTCTCCGCTACCGCTCTAATTTGCAGAGCGGTGTGGAATTTTTCCTGAGACTGAAATAAACCTTCCATGCATCTAGGGCAAAACTTTTTCATCAGAGAATGTCTGAAATGAGAGGGCATTCATATAAATCCTTATCGAAGTATATTTTATTGATTTTTTATTGTATTTTTACCACAGCTACAGGTCATCACTTTTGCCCTTCATTGCATTTGGCGTTGTTTGATATTTATTTGCGATAGCAACATTCGTATAAAATTTAGTTGCTTTTGCGAGCCTTATGTGTTATTTAGCATACATAATGCAGTTTGAATTTGGTGAATGATTTGTCTATTTAGAACGAATGCCTTTCCTTTCTAGCTCTAATGAAAATGTTCTTTATTGATGAGAGGCACATACTACTGAATGTGTAGAAAGAAGAATCCAGAGTTGATTTGAAAATTGTTGATAATTTCTGCATAATCCTTAGATACCGAACGCAAGGATGGATCTCAATCAGAGCCGAACCTCCGATACCTGCACAAGAAGTTCAAAAAGATGGCAGAGGCCGTGGGGGGCGAAGGAGGCGGGGGAGGAGCCGCGGAAGGTAACGGAGGAGGGACAGACGGCGGCCGCGCGGGTGCCGTGGCAGCGGTGGCCGTGGAGGCCGCATCCGCCGACACATCCCCCGTCGAAGCATCCCCTCCACCACCTGCTTCGCCACCCTCCTCTTCCAACGACGCATCGTCTTCCTCTTCTTCGGAAGAATCTAAGAGGAAGGCGTCCCTGTCGGGGCGCCACGTATGTCCCTATTGCAAGCTGGCCTGCGCCAAACCCAGCGTCCTCCAGAAGCACGTGCGCGCCCATACCAACGAACGCCCCTTCCCCTGCCGCCCCTGCGGACTGGCCTTCAAGACCAAGAGCAACCTGTACAAACACTGCCGCTCCCGCTCGCACGCCCTCAAAGCTGAGCGGCCCACCGCCGCGGCGCCGGAAGGAGGAGCGGGGGAGGAGGAAGAGATGGAGAGCATCCCCAACTGCCTGTCCGAAGAGGAGGAAGGGGAGGAGGAGGGCGGTGAGGGGACGACGGAGGGGAGACCTCCCTCGCCACGATTCGATAACACCGGCACCCGCTCTCCCGGGGCGGACGCCGCTTCCGCGATCATCGCCTGCACCCGACCCCGCACCATATACAAGCCCAAGTTCCACACGGCGGCCCTTTATAGGGAGGAAGAGGAGCGGCTGGAGCGACGCGCACCCGTCGAAGGAGGGGCCGGAGGCCCTTCGGGGCCCATGTCTTCCGAACTCCGAGAGGAGAACCCTCAGCCCCCGCCTGTCGCCGCCCCCTGCCCCGAGTATCTGCGGAGGCACGTCGCTCGAATCATCGACGAGAACAGGGCCATCGTGGAGGGAGGGGAGAGGACGGCCTGGACGAAGAAAAGGGTGCTGGGCCAGAGGGCGCCGACGTCGAATCGCGTCGCCCGAGGAGATTCCCCTCCGAGGGTCCTCGCGGTCGGCCCCACCCCGGGAGAATCCCGCCTCGCCCACGCTCTCCTTCGCCCCCCACCGGAACAGCCTCTCAACCTGTCGAGGGGCGGCGGTTCGGAGACGGGCCGCTGGGAGGCTAGGGGCCTTCGCGAAGAGGATTCGCCGCCTGCGACCACCACTCCGCCCTGCCGCGCCCCGGAAGGCGCCTCGCCCCGCCTGCGCGAGGTGATGCGGGGAGATGCGGCCCCGATGCTGCGCGCGTGCCCGCTCTGCCGCGCCCAATTTCGCGACGAGGAGAGCCTGGAGGCTCACCGGATGTGCTACTGCGAGGGGAGGGGGCCGTCCTACGCGAGGAAAGCGAGCGGGGAGCCGGAAGACGGCCTGGTGGGAGCGTGCCTGCCCTCTCCGGGTCCCCTGCTCGGAAACACCCCCTTGGTGGACGGGTACGCAACCGCGTCGAAGGCGGGACCGCCGCCCAAGAAGCGGCGCACCGACTCCTCGATGCCGTCGCCAAGGACGTTGCGACCCGGTGTACACCAAGATCCTCCGACTCCGGTGCTCAGAACCGTGGAAGAGCAGCAGATGCCCGAATCGCCGTCAGTGATGTCGGCTCGCCCCGCGAACGCGGTGCACCTGTTCGGGGGCGAGGTGCGCATAAGAGAAGGCTCGGAGACGAAGACCCTTCGGATCGAGATGAGTGGCAGAGGGGGCGGAGGGACCGGGGGAGAGGTGCTGAGGAGGGAGGAAGGAGTGGGAGGCGGCAACGGAGGCATGGACGGAGAGACGGTGGTGACCATCGCGCGCTCTGGCCTCCACTCCGGCGGCACGATCGTCCACGTGCGCAAGAGCAGCAGCTGCGAGGAGGAGAGCGGCTCCGGGGCGGCGGGGAGGAGGCAGAAGGCGAGAGGAGGGGGTCGTCGGTCCCTGGCGCCCTCGCCCACCGGGGAGTCATCGCCCCCGTCCTCGCTCTCCCTCCCCATAGCTCCGCAGATCGCCACTCCCGACCTCGCCCCGGATCTCCGTGCCCCCTTCGGCCCCTTCCCCTCCGCGCCTTCCACCATGGAAGGCGTTCTCCTCTCCTACGACCCAAACACCCTCGCACCCCCGTCGTTTAGAATCGCTCCCGTCGCGCTCAGGCCATCCCCCCCGCCGCCTCCCGCCCCACCCTCCCTCACCCGTTCCGCCTCTTCCGGGGTGCTCACGATCTTCCACGGGGGAAGGGCCGTCCCATTCGTTCCGGGAATGCCCGGCCCCCAAGGCTCTCCTCATCCCCCGCCCCCTTTACTCGCTTTGCCCGCCCGTTCTCCCAGGCCGCTCGACCTCGCCGCCGACCACGGGGGGTCAGAGGGCCGTGCAGGGGGAGGAGGACTGGAGCCGAAAGAGGTTCATCCTAACAACATCCTGAGTCGGTCGGCGGTATCTCCTCCGACTCCCTCTCCTTCCCAGCCGCCTCCAGCCACGAGCGGCGGTGGAGGCCGTGAATCGGATGCCGCGGAGGGGCAGAACAAGAGGAGCCGTTTCTTGCGCCCCACTTCACTCCCTCTGAAGCCAGGTGAGTTGCGATGGACATGTAATCCGGCATAGTTTTCGCTCGCATGCCGAGCGATTCTCTGAATTGTTGACATTTCGTCCGTAGTATGACGTTGTTTATCACAAAAAAAATCGCACGAGAATGAAAAAATAAATTCACACCCAGAAAGTTCATCAGTAAAACCAAGTATTATTTGAGTGTAAAATAAATAAATAATGACATTCATTGCACATTTCGACATTTATCCTCAAATCCTTGTAGAATCAACTTATATTTTCACAATGATGGAACTCCAAAATGATTTCAAGAATCACAGGAGTACTAAATATTTTAAATTTATGTGGAAGCATAATATTAAAACAAATTAATATGATCAATTCTGTGTTGATATTATTTTTTTCTTATGATTTATTTTTCAAAATTACTGAAACAAATTTTTCCTATAGTAATATGTGCATCAATTCAACTTCCACAGTCTTAAATCAATTATTACAATCTATCATATTGCACCAAGAAGCGACTATGTATTGAAATTTTTTCATGTATTGCAGTAAATGATGTGAACTGTGTTTTTTGTTTCAATTTTAAAAATAATTAAATATATGAGTAATTAATACACCATGGGAAGGTATTTTGTAATTTATTAAATTAACTCGTATTGACTCGATCAATATTAGTGTTATATTCAACTTCTATATGCATCAAAAATATATTTTAATGTTATATTATTGATATAAAATGCACATTAATTATGTTCAAAATTTCTTAAAAATCTAACTTCTTTTGTAGAAAGTGGCGTCAATTGTTTGATGCTCAATACAAAAATTGAGTTGAAAAAATATCATAGCTAAATGCTGCTGTCTGAGTCAGGGTAGAAACTCATGAATTGTTCAGTTGCTACTATTAAGGGCACTAGGAATAAAATAAAGTAAGGAAATAATTCCTACGCCATAATTTAATAAATAGAATATCGCACAATTTATTTCCTTTATTTTTATTTAACCTTCCTATTGTTTTTCCTCTCCCTCTACCTTTGTGTGACTCTATTTCTTAAATTATGGCATAAGAGTTATTTTCTTTCTTTATCTTCACTGTAGTCTTCACTCATTATTAATATTGTACTAGAAATACTAGTTGATTTACGCATAATTTGAATTTCCTAATTTTTTAGATAAGATCTCATTTTAAAATGTTTTACGGTACAATAAATATACTTGAAACCTTGAAATAAAAATTAAGAAAATGACATTAAAACTCAGCAAAGCACATCCATGTTTATAAACAAGAAAATATTAAATTTTGGGATGCAATTATATGTACTAATAAATTAATATAATTAATTATTGTAATAAATAATTATATCAATAAATCATTGGACTTTTTTATTTATCATTTTAATTTTGATTTGAATGTTTCATTTTTTAAAGTTTAAAGAAAAAAATCGATCATTATGTTTCTTAGCTGAAATTGTGTGTCTTTGTAGTTGTAAATATTTGTATGAATGAGTTTTCAAGTTAATAGCCATTGCATTACTCCAATTTTTCAGGAACGTACCCTTTGAAGAAGCATAGCCAAGGCAATACTCCATTGGGAATAGGTTCTTCCAGTGGGGCCTCTCTTGTCAGTCCAGAGACACCACGTCCTCGAAAATCTTATGGGCAGCTTTACCTAAACGGTCATGCATATACCTACCTTGGGCTCAAGTGTTCTACTCGGCCATCATTTTGCTGTGCCCATCGACGCCCACCGCAGCCTATGTATGTTTCCCAGGGGCCTGCACATCCAAGGCTCTCTATGTATTCCAACTGGAAAGTGAGTATACTGATCTTTTGAGACCATTTTTTTCATTCACTATTGCAATGGTGTCCAAACTGGGTTTTGCAAAAGGCTTTCAGGAGGGTTGTCACGACAAAACATTGTGTATGTATTACACCAGCCTTTCTATAGCACAGGTAACATTCTGAAATAGTTGCTTGTAATGTGACTGTGTTATATGAACCTAGCTTTACATAGAGAAGGGAGGGTTGCATTCCACACTCATTCAGGCACCCTTCTCCAGACAAATGAACATATGAATATTAAGAAACTGAAAATTTAAAAGAAACGAGAGCATAAATATAACCTTTCACTGCAAAGAGTGAACTTTCTGGTTATCTCTATCCTATTCCAAATTATTTCTAAGCCTGCAATTTTGTTAAACAAATTAGAACATTAGAACAATACATAAGAACATCATCCCTGCTTCAGACCTATCATAAACAAATGGCTCATATTCCAGCTCATTTAATAAGACAAATATATACCTCTTTGTACAGGGGGTCCCTGTTATACGTTTCCCCATTATACATTTCCCCATTATACATTTCCCCAGACTTATGTAGCTGAAGTTTTGGGGATAAAAACAAAAATTCCCCACACTTACGTTGTTTACGCAAAACTTACTTGCAGCAATGCCGCTTCCATTGTCTGCTATATGGCACACCTCGTGCCGGCAAACAGAATGGCAAACTGTTGAACTTCATGCCAGCAGTAGCATTCATACTTTTGAGGCCATTTACATACTTTCTAGTTTTGGAATCGAGATATGTATTAGGATGAGACAAAGGATCAGACACTCCTCGTATCCTCCTTCTCTCCCCAATTGAAGGTCTTAATGATCAGGGGAAGGAAGATTAAACAAACTTGAGTGTGCCTCTCTCAAAAAATTAGCATTTGTTGTGGGATCCTCTCAAGGAATCCAAAGAGAGGCAACAGACAACCACATGATTATGTCCAAACACTTAAGGTCTTTGTTAATTTCTTCTTTCCTATGCATAACTGCATCTGTGTTTCTCAATCTTTCTCAGTTCTCGTGTTGCGTAGCTTGTGTTTTTGAAAATGTTGTTAAGTCAGAGTGTATTGGCCCCTTTCCGAAACAGGCGAATTCCTAGTATGTGTCAGTGTTTATTTTCTCGTGTTTCTAAGAAATGCAGTTGTCTCTCTCTAGTGCTGGGTCTTCACCTGAGAGAAGTATGAGTGGGAAGTGAAGACGCACTTTTCCTGACTGGTGCCCTGATGAAAGCAAGAATAAACTGCCGATGCCATGTTTATGCATGGTGTCGATACATAGGACCTAGCTTATTAGAACTCGCTGACTAAGAAGTTGAAATTATTTGTCCACTTCCAAGTGAGGCGATACCCTCATAGTTATTACCCTTATTTTCTCCCTTACAACCCATAGTCAACTTCCCCAATTTAGAGATCAGAAAAAATGAAGAAAATAATGCCTAAATCTTTGATCTCCCATCGATGGCAAGTGCTATTTATAACCCTTGAGCATTAAGTTGCATAGGTGAAGTATATGTTATTATGGATCCCAATCCCTCCTATTTTACATTATTTATATGGTAAAAAAATTCCCTGTTATATGTAGTTTCGTTATACATAGCACTTTTATGGTCCCTAACCCCAACATATAACAGGGATCCCCTGTACCCAAAGGCTGGAAGCATGTTTCTTCTAGATGAGGAAGCTAGTGTGTCTGAATTTTGGGTATTAAAAGAAATCGTTCTGAAATTGGGAATTAGTCTGTTAGGACTCTTCAGTGGAGGAATATCTGCCCAGCAAGTGTAAAACCCGGGTTTGATTTCCAGTCATGGCAGAATGTTTCTCCTGATTTCATTCCCAAAAGAAACTATGGTGAAGCAAGTTGGTGTTATAAGAGTCCAAGTTATGGGAGAGCCAGGTATAGGTTCACTTTTTAATTGATTTAAGATAAGCTAAAAGGAAGACATTTAGAAGGCTAACGTTGTTTAAAAACATTTATCTGTAAAAAGTGAAGGGAATGAAAAATAAACTCGTTATTCTAGTAAAATTTATTGGACTGATTAGAGCATTTACCCCAATTAGATAGATATTTATAACTATGATTTTCTAATGGGAATCCACCTTATTTCATGAGTTGACAGATGGATTATTATATCTACTTCATAGGAGATAATTTAAAAGGGTATAGAGCAGGGGTCACAACTGATGGCTCCTGAGTCACAGATAACTCTTTTATGACCTACGTGCGGCTCCCAAAACTAACTCTTTGTGCCTTATAAAGTACCTAGAACTTCAAATTCACCCATGACTTCAATTACTGAAAGCTCTTATAAGAATGTTCTATTGTATAAATTGACCTTTTTTTAATAAAAACCATCTCATTCACTTATACTGCAGCTCTACTCATGTTGGGTTGTATGCTGAATTGGAAAAATGCCACTCTTCTCGTTCATTCGGTGACTCCTGGTATAGAGATATGGAAATAGGAACGTGTGTTGAGTTAGGTTTGGTTAATTTATTTTATTGCTTTTACAAAATCTTACTTATCTGTGGTCATATATTTGCTTTTATAGAGTACTAGCTGATGTACCCGGCGTTGCTCGAATAAATCCAATATAGTTCATGTATGACAAACTTTTACATGATCTGTGAAGCACCAATTAGAAAATTTATTTGGATGTAGTACAACATTTGCCACAAAAAAGTCAGCAAGAGCACATAATTACATTTTATAATAAAAATTAATTGGATCAAATAATGGCATATTACAGCTACCGTGCATCAGTATACCATGTTACCAATGTCAATATTTCAATAGGTATGTGAAGCAGTTACTGCAGAGCCATTTGGGCTAGAGCCTGGAAAAGCAATGAGGCTGTATGATTCCCGCCACAGACCCCCTGGGACATCAGTGGCACCTTCGCAACCTGCTTCAGATTCCCAGGGTCCCAACGCTATGATTCTCACTCACTCATCATATTGGCTGCTCAAGAAGGAGAGGGAAGGGAGTGGGGAGAAGCAGGATGTAGTTCTTGGGAAGCATGAAGAAGAAGCAGTGGATGAGAAAGTAGACAAAGGGTTGGAGAATGGGAAGCTCCTTCAGACCCCGCCAGAAAATGAAAAGCAAAAAGAAACTGAACCACAGGTCTGATGCACTTCATAATTGTCATATTTGGTAGCATGTAACTTTGTTCACAAGATACCTCTGCATGTTTCTGATTTGATGCAATGATTTTAACTTCTTAAGCACTAAATGTATTATGTTTGATTTAACATAGCGATGAGTGCTTTCTGAAGAGTTAAAGAAATGTATTTTGGAGAACTGATTTGAAGTCTTAAACAATGCATTTACTTCTTTATATTTAAAACTTAATTATTATTTATTTAAAATGAATGTTAAAGTTATAAAATTGTTAAGAGGATTTTTATGCTAAGGAAGAAGTTATTAAGAAGTTCGTAAATATTTGTGTTTATACCAAGATATCTTATTTCAAATCTAAATAATTGAAGTGGTTTTTATAGAGGGAATCTGTAAGCCTTGTCGCTTGAAATGGACTTGCAAAAACATTCAGTATGGTTTATTATAGCAAAGACTAAAACCATGGATCTGTATGATGCTTGAAATTAGCACACAAAAATTATGTATAGCATGTCGATCTTCAAGAATGCATTCATAATAATGTTATTAAAAATGGAAGTAATAAGATTAAAAATTGTAGTTTAAGTTTGTTTTTTATTCTATTAAGTTAGGAAATAGTGATTATTGGCTTACATAAATGATTTATGATCAGATGTTATGATAAAATCAATTTTGATGAATGACATTCATTTAAGTGACCAAATTGGTATTTTTATTAAATTTTCCTTCATTTCATCTTTTATAGTGCCCTAAAACATCAGCAGACAGTGAAGCTCAAAACCAACCTCCTGCAAGAGTGAAGATATTTGCTGGTGGATTTGAATCTAATGAGGAATATATCTATGTTAGGGGAAGAGGTAAAAGATTAGAAATTTGTTATTTTGATGTAAGAAGATATTCATTATTACAGTGCCTATCTTTAACACACTATCTTTCACAAAGTAATGTTGTTCATATTATTTCTATTATAAAAATAACCAAAAATGTAAGCACATCTCAGTTACTTTGATACATATCAATGTACAGGTTATCTTTGCATAATATACTCATGCAAAGCTTTCTTTTGGTAGCATATCTCTTGCCAATTATGATCATGTTTTGTGCAGCAACTACTTTTATCCATGTTAATATTGTTCAGTAGTGAAATTGCCTTGGCTCATATATCTGGACATTTCAATAAGATAAGCATAAACTGGCCTTCTGCTGGAATGCAACTCAAAATTAAAACATTGTCTCCTTGGTAAGCAGTATTCTGCATAGTTGTGTTTTGTGTCAAGTCATTTTCCATCATTGCGTTAACCCTTCAGCTTACTTAACCATCTCAGAGATGACATTACTCAGTGTTCAGTCTGTAATTAACCCTCTGCTAAATGTGTTTGTAGGGAAGTCTATAGCTATTGATAAAAGTGGTGTTAGTCAGTGGTATAGCAGTTAGATGGTTGACATGCCTTCTTTTCAGTTCCTGTGATAAACAGGAGCTTGAATTTCTGAGTTTGTTCAGATCATAAAAACTAGCACACAAATGGGTTAACAATGTCATCTGTACATTTCAAATGCAGGAAAATGTTGAGATTATATATATAAAAAGTTTCTCTTTTTGAACTTCGCAAATAATTTGTTCTAGAAAACTGACGCAAAATGCAAATTCGCGAAAGGCAAGTCCTATTTTCCCATAAGATGCCATGTTATTACGAGAGAGTGGTTCCCAGCCAACCTAAAAAATTAACTTTTTTATCATAAATAATGCAGTTTAACAGAAAATTAAAGAAAACGTAACCGCAAATGAAAAACCTAGCTTTATAAAGTAAAAAAACTTTTAATTACCTTCAAAACGTGTAATAGCAAATGTAAACCCAGCATAACAAAGTGATCACACTTCATTCCGCACTTGTACAGTTTACCTCCAAATAATTTCGCATGTGATTTTCGATCTTTTGTTCATTCTAAGGAAATGGTTTAATTTAAATTGAACTACTGAAATGGAATGTTGAGTGCATCATGCACAAATGTTTTCCTGGATTTTGCAACAAACCTTTTCAAACCGCAAAAAAACACTAGCATTAAAAAGTGGTTCCATTTCTTTTACTAATTACATTAGAAATGCATAACAACAGAAAATCAAAATACCTGGCAGAAAATCTTCCATTACAAGATGATGCCAATTCTTAGATTTACATTAAAAATATGTAATAAACAATGAAAACCTAACAAAAAAATAGTTCCTTAAATTACATTCAAAATACAAAGATAATAGCATTAAATCATTAAATATTTTGGTCAAAAACCAGCAACCTCATATGCAAAGAACAAATATTTTCAATGTAATACTCGTAAAAGTTGTGTAAAACTAAATGCGCAGGATGCTTTTCCATTAGCCAATAATTTCTTATTTGGCCACTAGATGCCAGCAACTTCGACTGTTATCGAAAATAGTTATTTTAAACTGAGCTACAAATGAATTAAGTCGATGGTTATCACATTTGTTTACTTTGAAAACTGTTAATAACGAGCATTATAAATATAATATAATAATAAGGTCCTTTTATAGGGTGCTAAAGTTTAAAATGAACTTAGAAACAAAAAGGTAGAGGGAGTTCATGCTTGTTGGCATCGTAATGCATGATGCAAAATGCAAGTAATATGCGCGAAACACAAGTAATGGTCATAAAAAATTTTGTCGCAAAGTTCAAATATGCGAACCGCAAGCTCGCGATGTTCAAAAAGGTGGTTTAGTCTTTGTAAATAATGTTAATTATTAGTAAATCTACTTTTGCATTTCTTTTTAATCTTATGATATATGAATATATCACAAAAGCACTGTTATAATTCCTAAGATGTACTTGAGCATAATCTGATGCTTAACTATATTTGTGATTTTAACACAAAACATGACTATTTGGATTAAAATAAGGGTGTGAAATTCATTTTAAAATTATAATTGTAGGTCGTGGCAGGTATGTGTGTGAGGAGTGTGGAATCCGCTGTAAGAAGCCGTCAATGCTCAAGAAACACATTCGTACACACACTGATGTCCGTCCCTTCACATGTAGACACTGCTGCTTCAGGTAAGCATATACAAAATCAAAAAAAAATCATCCTCTTATTAACTGTATGAAAGATTACATGAAATCAATGAGTGAAGCTCTCCAAGAACTTTTCCATGGTACTTGAGCCTTTCAGTTATCTTAGTGATGAGATAAAAACCAGTTAAAATTTCACTTCTTTTGAATTCATTGTTATGTAAATGTCTCAATGAAGCTGTGAGGTGAAACATTTGTGAAAATGTGTTAAATCATGAAATGAAGTATTCTTATATCATTAAAAATAAGGATGATTTAAATTTTAAATTGTGACTTATTTCTGTGTTCATCTGGCGAATTACTAGTTCTAAAGCTTGTAATTTTCCATGTGAAATTACTTAAAAAGTAATGGCACTTATTTTAGCTTCAAGACAAAAGGGAATCTGACTAAGCATATGAAATCAAAGGCTCATTTCAAGAAATGTGTGGAGATGGGTATTGATCCTGTTCCTACAACAGTTGATGAGAGTCATATTGATGAAGAGTCTTTAGCAAAACAGGTAAGAATAAGTTAAGTTGTTATAATGTTGGAGATAATAGGGGAACACTGCTTAATTTCAGTGAATGAAAACTTGTCATTAATTGTTCAAGATTTGGCATGGAGATATTTAATTAATTTTATATAATTGTTTAGCTGTATCCCCTTTGTATGAAAATTTTGTATTAAAATTATTTATATGATGAAGGTGAAGTCTAGTTGCAAGTAATCTATTTTATCCTGAATTATAATTAATTTGCTGATGTCTAAATATACTGATCCTTTTTTATGCAATTTTTAAAACAATTTAATATTTGGGAACTTTTGGTTTTGTTACTAATAACTTCTAATTCCTTGTAATTATAGCAAGCATTGCGGGCAGCTTCCCTTAATGAGGGTGATACTGACTCAGATGACGATGAAGAGGAGGATGAAGAAGAAGAGGATGACGAAGAGGATGAAGATGAGGATGAAACTGCTGATGGTAAATCTTAAGTAGCTCTATTAGTTATATGCCAGCAGTTATTGCCAATATTCTCATTCAAGCAATATGACTAATTAGTGGTTCCATTAATTTTTTTCATGAATGAAAAATGACTGTAACTTCAGTAATCTATTGACTGTAATGAATTAAAATCTCCTGGAACATTTGATTTGATCTCTCTATTTGAAATTTGTCATACAAAGACTGGAAAATGTTAGGGTTATTCTCATGAAAACAGCAAAAGTTGATTAAAAAATTATTTACTGAAACCTAGGTGAAGGAACACCTTTAATTTTTAATATAATCTTGTGCTCTTTCAATATACTTTCCATCAGGAAACGAATGCCAGAATTTCATCAGAGTATAATTTTTCTGATAGCTTTCCGAGCCACTCATAAACCACTGTTCAGACCTCATTGTCAGAGTAGAAATGTTTTACACTTAATGACTCTTAGTGATCCAAAAAGATGATAGCCGCCAAGTCAGGAGAATGAGGTGTGGTACCATTTCAAAATGTAGAACTTTAACCTCAATGGCTGCCAGGTCACTGATGGGCATTGTTGTGTTCTAAACAAACCCCTTTTGAAATAAACCCTCGACATCTGGTCCAGATTGTATACCTCAGTTGGCTCTTAAGCATATTTTAGTACGAAGCACTCTTGTTAGTTGTCCCCTTTCTCATGTAACTATCCTAAATAAGCCCATTTTCATACCAAGATATGGTTTTTCAGTAGCAAAGATATGGTTTTTCTGTAGCAAAAATGTTTTCATGTGTGACTACGCTGTTAAACTATCCCAGTGAAACAGTATGTTCAAGATCATTGATTCCATTTTAAAACTTTTTGACCCATTCTTCAACTCTCCTTTGCAACAAACATTTATCATCACACACGTCAATCATCTTGCTCTGTATTTCACTAGGTTTAACTCCTGCATTCAGAAATCTTATAACTTTTTTCATGCCAATCTTGGTACAATTTTCTAGACATATGTGGCCATTTTTAATTGCAATATTTTAATTGCCACCTGGGCAACCAAATGACAATCAAACTTAGGGGTCCTAATTAAGCAAAGTAACTTTCCTATATAAAATATTTTAAATTCTCTATATAAAATATTTTAAATTAAATTCATATTTACAAAAAGATATTCACTTTTGCTGTTTTCATTGGAACTAACCCTGTAATGATAAAATGGTGCCTTCAGGAAATTAATTTTCCTGCTTTTTAAAAGCAAATAATAATTATTATTTATTTTGGCATTTGTTTGGTTGAGTACCTACACAAGAAAATTTTTCAAATATCCTAAAATCATATAAACTTATTGCATATATAATTAACCATTAAATCCTATAGAATAAGAGTCAAAACATTGTGCATCATTTTTCTTGCCACTAAACATTAAAGAAATAATGTTATTAACCCCTTTAGTGGCTCATTTGTGTTTCTCATGATGGTTTCATTTCTGACTTGAAAAGGAGACAATATTTTTGTAGTACAAAATATATTACAAACGCATGGATTAGGCTCCATTTCATGTTATATTCAGAAAAAAAAATATTTGAAAAAGAAGCCGTATACAGAGTTTTGAAAATCATTAAAATTTTATAACATTTTGTACCTTATTAGCTAACTAGTGAATAAACACTTGAGCTAGTTAAACATCTGACCAAAAAATTAGTATGAAAGCATATGAACTGTTTTACTCAAACAAATGCAAGTAGTGGCACATTATCTGACAGTTAAGTAACTAGGTTATAGATGAAAGTTACTTATAAGTGCAATGGTGCAGAAGTAACTGCTTGTCTAATATTGATATCGTTTGAATTGATAATGTAAAAAATATTGTAACTGCAACAAAAATAACCAGAGTTAGTTAAAAGTGTCTAGTTGTGTATGATTATTGATATGGTGAAAAAAAATTAAACTGCTTCTATAGTTGCTGAGAATGTTTATTTATTTATTTATAAATATTTCACATACAGCCCAAAGCCAATTTACAGTGAAATCCATAACCATAAATCCATAACTACATAACTCAAGAGGCAATCAAAATAAAATAAATTAATAACAAGCAAAGAAAATAAAATAAACTAAAGGGGAGAAGACAGAGAGGAGATAAAGATTTTTAAAGGTTGATTGAATACATCTTAGTTTGGAGGTAATGAGTTAAGAAGAGCAGGGAGGCCGAAGAAAAGTGAGCGTTTGATTATGGCCAGCCTAGGTATACTGAGATTAAGGAGGCAGGATAGACGAGTAGATCTGTTTGGTATGCGTATGTTTTTGAATATTATGATAACTGTATGTATAATATTGAGTCTTGTTACAAGGTGGGAGCCCTGTAACATTCTATTTATACTTGAAGTAATGCAGCACATAAAAATATTTGGGAACTACTGCTCTCAAGTTTTGTTTCCATCCTTATCAATGATGTTTCAAGAACATCAAGCATATCATTTATATACAGATTCAATATAAAGCACTGATTGAATATATCCTATAACCAATATTTTCAACTGTTTTTGCAGGTGCAGATTCAACAAAAGGCAAAATGGAGCAAGAGGAGAGAGAAGTTGCGTGCAGTCTCCTCAGCCTATCTGAATCTGTAGATCCATCAAATGGAGTTGGTAGGATTCCAGCTGTTGTTGACCTCCCATCTTCCTACCCACCTTACAGTGGCCTCACACCCTTACTCTCAAGACCTCGATCATATCCATATCTCTCACACTTACCCGATCAACCTGATTCCCCTTCGCATCAACTAGAGGAAAAGGGAGGGGATTCCCTCCAAGAATTGGATCCAAGTACAAGCGAGAGTCGTATCTTCCCAGTCTCATCTTCATCGTCAACCCTTGTGGCGGTTGCCTCAGGACAGCGCTACTATTTTCCTTCTCGTCGGGATACCCGTGAAAGGGCCCCAGATGATAGTTTGTGTGGCTCTGCTTCTGCCACTTCCATGGCGGTTAGAGAAACAGATAGAGGAGAATCGTCTCCTTCAGAAGAACTGTCGAATTTTGTTTCTACGGATGGAGAGCTGACTCAAGAGACGCACGAGCTGGCTGGTGGGGTTATTGGCAGCAGCTGTGGTCCTGTGGATCTAAGCAGAGGAGGGATGGGAGGCCTTCCATCGACCCCAGAGGAGAGGGGACCAAGAAGTGGTTGGAGGGCTCGAGGGATGGAACGAGAGGAACCCGTCAGACTGAATTCTAGGTCCATGGCTCAGCAGGCATTTATCTTACCCTCCATGTTACCTCACTCGCCTTATGGCACTGCACCCCCCGGTACTCCTACTACACCTGTACGAGAACATCCCTCAGAAATTCTCGCCCCAGTACCCTCAGATTCAGCTGCTTTGTTAGCGTCGCTATGTAGTACAGTTGATAAATTGCCTCCATCCACGCTTGACGTCAGTTCAGGCGATGGTTCTGTTGTCACCACACCAACTGTGGATGATGGCATTCAGAGCAGTGGAACAATGCTTCAAGCATACCTAACAGAACGTGCCCTGCAAGATGTACGCCTCAAGAGACAGCAGAGGAGTCCCTTTCATCCCTCAGCTAGAGAAGAGCAGGTGGATGGAGCACCCGTTGCTGCTGGTGCTTGCAACGTAATCACTTCGATTGGATCTTGCTCTGCTCCACTCCACTCTGTTAGTGTTTCAAAGGGAAAGCCAGTTTGTACACCTCAGATTGTTCACTCTCATTCATATGATGCATGTCATATTTCCCGTGGGAAGACACAGGATATGATCCACGATGTGCATGTGCAGGTGAAAGCATGCGATGGTATTCCTATGAAGGATTGGTCTGAGGCTGATAGAGAGAATGGTGAAACAAATGTTTACACTACAAGTTCTTCGGCTTCTATATCCAGGGTTATTGAGCGATCAGTTGTAGTACAGTCTGATCTCTCTAGTGCATCCATGACCTTAAAGTCCACCGATGGTCAAATGGTAGGAGAGGCCCATTGTTTGACAGCTACGTCATCTGAGGGGATGAAGTTGGGTCATGCTGCTGGACCAAGGCTAGTCTCTTGCTCCCCAAAGGCGGAGTTCATGCCTCCACTCGGAGGACCCTCTTCAAGTTATGCGGGGTAAGACTACATTTAAGCATTTACCTTTTTATTTAGAGTCCAGCATTGATTTGTTTGATAACTTGGTTTTGTCATTAATTCATAAAAGAAAATTGTAATGAAAACACTTGTATTGTGAAATTTATCTTGTTTCTTGAATGTAATGTACTGATTAATTGTCCTTCAGGGTAACTGAAGATGGGCGAAGTATGTGTGCCATATGCCACAAAGTGTTCAGCAAAGCAAGTCAGCTTAGACTTCATGTCAACATACATTATTTTGAACGGCCATTCCGTTGTGATTCGTGTGCTGTGTCTTTTCGTACTCGAGGGCATCTGCAAAAACACCAACGTTCTGTCTCTCATCAGAATAAGGTCTGTGAAAGATATTTTATAATGTTAATTTTTTAATTGGTAGCGAAGAAATTAGAAAGTTTTAGTAGTATGAAATCCTTCAGTGATATTTACTCATTTTGTATAATTGTTTATTCAAAAATGATTTCTCAAGTTCATCTTATGGTTCAATTTCAGAAGATGATTCTGGCTTGATAAGGTGACCAAATTATGAGGATGAATAACTGAGCTAATTTTCAATTTTCAGTCTTTTTTTATAGTTATGCAGGCTTAAATACTAATTTGTGCAATATGAATATTATTTCATTTGACTTAAGAAACTTGATTAGTAAAAACTGCTTTAACTATTTCAGACTTTAAATTCATGCATGCATTGCCTTATATCCACAATTACAATTAGGTGCTATGAATTTTGTTTAATTTATTCATTAAATAATTTGTGTGCTTTCCAATTTAGGTCAGTATGAATTCAACATTTGGTATGCCAACAACAGAAAACCCTCGTCCTTTTAAGTGTGGGGATTGTAAGATAGCTTTCCGCATCCATGGCCACTTAGCCAAACACCTTCGCTCAAAAATGCACATAATGCGTCTTGAATGTGTTGGGAAGTTGCCGTTTGGCACTTATGCTGAGGTTGAAAGGTCTGGAATCTCCCTTGCAGATATCGACACTTCTGACTGTGAAAACTCACTTGAAAGTTTACAGGTATGGACATTTGGTTAAAAGCTATGCCAGGGGTGGGGAACCGGCGGCCTCCAGGCCGCATGCAGCCTTATGTAATACTCAGTGCGGCCTTTTGCATACTTGTCTAAACATACTCAAACTCATATGTGATTTTAGCATGAAAGTTACAGAAAGAACAAACAAAAGATCTGTATTTTGCATCAACAGAATTTTTGCACCAAATCTTGTTTTAAATGACACATTACGTATAGTTATTGGTATTGTGAACTACATTCGAGCAAATGCTTCACGGCATCGCCAGTGCTTCAATATGACGATGAAACATTTAGTGTAGATCTTCCAAACCATTAAGTGAGCTGGTTGTCACAATGTCAAGTACTAGAAAATCTTTTAGCTTTGCGAAAACAAGTCACGAACTGCATTTTTGTGTGATTTAATGTCAAAAAAATTCTCTACAAGGAAAAACTAAATCCATATATGAAATGTTGCAGCAAATTCAGACATTTCGGTAGTTGATTTATTTTAAATTGGCCTTATCAGTTCAGTTGTTTCAGCCGAGAATTTTCCTGAACTGGCAAAGGTAATTGATAAACAAGATATGAATAAAAACTTGCAAAATTGGAATATGAATGAATATATAGGTGTTTTAGACTCCTTGATTAAAGAATACAATAACAGATTTAAAGATTTTGAGAAACATGATGCCACACTGAAGTTAGCTTTTCAGCCACATCTGGTTGATGTCTCGAATGCACCTGAGGATTTGCAGATGGAGTTGATTGAGCTCTCAGAATATAACATTCTGAAGCCTCTATTCGACAGTAAAAAGGATCCCATTGAAATATGGAAGAATGCAGTTGAATACCCACGACTGTGTCAATATGCTCGTCGTTTACTCTTTTGTTTTGGCACAACCTATTGTTGTGAATCAACATTTTCACATATGGCTCAAATCAAGACATGTCTGAGATCACAGACGACAAAAACTCACCTGGAAGACCGATTGAAGCTATAGACAACAATGCTGGAACCAAATATCAAATTCTTAGCTCACAACAAACATTCACAAAAAAGTCATTAAATTGTTTGCGTTCTTATTTTGATGAATGTGATTGAATGCAACATTTTATTTACATGTCTTTAATTTGTTTTAACTTCTTTAAAGTTGGTTAATATACTAGCAATTATGAAAAATTTAAATTTTTTGCATTAGATTAAAAAGTCATTATATTGTGTTAAAGCCTTCAAAATTTTTAAAACATTAGTAAATATGAAGAATTGAAATCTGTATTCCTTAAATTAAAAAGCCATTAAATTGTGTTTGCCTCTTTATTATTTCAATTTTGATAAATGTGAATGTATGCAATGTGCGGCCTGATGAGGTCTCCGTTAAGTAACATTTGGCCTTCCAATGAAAAAAGGTTCCCCACCCCTGAGCTATCCCCTTAATTTTATAGATGTTATACATCACACTTGACAAATAAAATTATCAATTTTTAATTATATGATGAACACTAGTCTTTAAAACCTTTAAGTGTCCATTGTTCTGATTATCCACCTTAACTATATTTAATGCTTTGCATGTAGAATCAAGTGGGTGTTTCAGTTAACCTTATAAAGTGTCTGCAATGAAAATGAAAAAGAGAATCTTATTCAGATCATTACTGAAATGTCCAGCTTTTAGAATGGGAAAGTGATAAAGCCATGAAGACTATACATTGCATCTTCTTAAGTTTGTGTGCATGGTGACAATTTGTAGTAGTAATTGAAAATATGTTAAACATGTATTTTCTTTTAGATTTTGGCACAGAAGCTTTATGAGAAAGACCCATCGAAACTCCAGCAATGGGAGCGCACGAGAGCTTTGAGTGAGTCTTCTGAGGATGAAGCTATTGCTTATCATAGAGATGAGTCAGGACATGGCATGCCGACACCCAATGGTCCTTTGCACACTGGTGCCTTAATGAGACCCTCTGTTCTGGAGCAAACTACAAGTAGAACTGCATACTGTGGCACCCTTGCTTCTGATTATGAAGATGCCTCTGATGGAGAAACTGTAAGTTATCTGGTCGTTGTTTTGAGTTATTCATTTAACAGTTTTACTTCATTCGTAGTATTTTCTGTTTTTCTTTCAACTTGTCCACAAATACCAAATTTACTCGTGAACCACTTGCATCTTTTTTCCCGAAATGTCAGTAAGGTCCCTGCATCTTACATGAGGATTTCTGAATAGTTTGTATAAATTGCGAACATCGATAATAAATTCATTGTAACATACTTGTGTCTATGTTTAATCAAGCAGAAGATGAATAATTCTATGAAGTATACTCACAAAGTATTTTGACAATTGAAGTGAAGTTATATTTTTATAATATTAAAGCTGTACCTTATAAATGAGTTTTAAATTTATTGCTGTTACTCAAAATAAGCATTTCTGTCATTAAGCATTTACTATCAATAATTTTGCTGGAATAAGTTGGCATCTGGTATATGCAGTGGTGAGCTATGAATATTTTAACAATGGGATCGCTTTTTTTGACCCCCCCTTTTTTAGGCGTGTTTTGCTTTCAGCATAAGTGCCTATTAGCGTCAGTTTGTCCGTCCGTCCGTCCACATGTTCATTCTCAGCTTCTACCTAATGGATTTTTATGAAATTTGATATTAAGGACTGACAGTCAAAGACAATAAGAAAATCACAAAAATAAATCACGTGAGCCAATCAGGGTGACAAAAAATGAACTTTACATTTTATCTCATAAATTTTTGGTCGAATTAAAATAATAGAGGAAATGTAGAGAAAATGAAGTACTCTACATTACTAGTTCTACAAGTTTATTTAAAAATTATTTTAATTTGACCAAAAATTTACGAGATACAACGGAATGTTCATTTTTTGTCACTAGTAAAGTGGTACCCCTGATTGCCTTACATGCTTTATTTTTGTGATTTTCTCATTGTCTTTGATTGTCAGTCCTTAATATCAAATTTAATAAAAATCCTTTTGGTAGAAGCCAAGAGCGAACATGTGGATGGACGGACAGACAAACCGACGCTAATAGGTCTTATGCTGGAAGCAAAACGCACCTAACAAGATGGAAAAGTATACTCCATAAATGGAATACACAGAGATTTCAAAGGCATTCTTAATGGGAAATACGTATGAAAAGGTATCGAAAGATGGGATGATTCTCGAATTTTTATCTCCGAAACTATAAGTCGTTACTATCTGCTCTCGGAGACCAGGGACGGCCAAGTGGGGAGTGCAGTGAATGCTAGACATCCGTGCCCCCGATTTTTAGGGGCTCTCAAATGTTGAGTATAAATAATATATTTACATCTTGAAACAAATTTTTGCTTTTTTATTAAATTAATTATCATTATAGTTACTTTATAATTATAAGTACATGTTCTCTCTAAGCAGGTTTTTTTACATAGGAGGACCCCAAAAACTTGCTTGCATTCAGGCCCCCGAAAGTACTTGGCCTGCCCTGTCGGAGACTGTCTTGTAGTAAATGTTATTCTCTATCCAAATAATTTTTTAAATCTATACCTCACATCATATAAGAGCATGGGAGAGAAGTGTATGAATTTTTAATCGTTTGCTGAGTGAACCATCTTTGCAGTCGATGTAAACAAAATATGCTCTATCATTAATAAAGTCAGGCTTAACCTTGTGGAATTTGCTCATTATGAGATGTAATGAAACAACTTTGACACTACCACACAATTTAATAGATGTAAACAAAATATGCAATGTTTTGCGCAGGATTTTCTATCTCCGAAACTATAACTTGTAAGTATGTGGTCTTGTGGACTTTCTTGTAGTAAATGTTGTTAATCTATACCTTACAGATCATATAATACCTAGAAGAGAAAAGTTTGGTATTTCATTGTTGCTTGATGGACATATGAGTATAAGTTTATTAAAGTAATTAGGTAAAGTGGAAGTTCTAATTGATGGATTCAGTTCAAAATCACAATTGGGCGATAAATTTTAATAACGATCACTCATACTTAATTTAAATTCGTCCAGTGGTTTAGGAGATGAAAGTTACGACTGATGGACAGACCAGACTGTCTGCTATTACCGGTTCGCTGGTAAAGAATGCCTAATAAATGATAATTTTAACAATAGGCTTGCAAATTTAAAAAAATTTAAGAATGGGCTCTTGCGAGCCCAAGCCAGCCCACTACAGCTCACCACTGGGTATATGTGTACACTGAATTCATCGTGAGCCCTTGATTCTCCTTTAACTTGGGCGGACCTTGTTTCAGGGAGTGGGAATGGTGAAGAGGCCGACTTACTTCAGCATGAATTTAATTCTTTTCCTCTGAACCAGCCCAAAAATAGGGATGTGCATGATACATGAGGGCGCATTACATGAGTAAATACAGTAATATTGTTTCACTCTCTTCTCAGTCATCAGCCTCTTGAAAGAACAAGATCTGCTAAAATTTAGTTATGTTGTACTGTTGCTCATTGTGTATCTGTTATTGTGTAGTTCTCTTAACTCATGATGATGGAAATCATGAATTGTAGTTTTGTCCATTTGCAAACAAAATTTATTTTTATATAGTGTTGCTTCACCTTCATGTAATTTTATGATACAGTGCAACCTCTATAATCCGAACTAATTAATGCGAGAGCATCTTCGGATTCCTGGATTCTAAGTATATGACCACGTTTTTAAGAAAAAAATATTTATTATAATGTGTAGTAGTTACATTTCTGCAGTAAAAACTGAAAATTTATATATACATATGTACATGATTACATCTTGTCAAAGTAAATAGTCATCCATCTTTTTATGTTATATTCCTTTCACTAAATTCTTATATGCCTGCTCATGCAGCTGACAATGTAGTAGTAGTATATCAGTAATGTAGTAGTGTATCAATATTGATGTAAAATAATGAGGAAAAAATCTATTATATATTAAATTTCTGTAAATAAAACACCAATTAATGTACTTGCAGTTCACTAAAATGTCTGTGCCGATATTGTTCATTCCTTTTAAAACAATGTTTCAAAGAATCATGTATTCAGACGCAAGAGGCATTAGTAGTGGACATCTGTGCCCGACTTTGTTACAAAATAAAAGCTTCAAATTTCACTTTCCGACGCTCGCTTCGCTTAACCAACACTTTACACCTGATGTTAAGGAACAGTTCGGATTACTGGGTGTACGGATTACTGTGGGTTCGGATTATAGAGGTTGCACTGTATATATTTTAAAAATTCTTTCGATTAATTTTTCTAAAATTCATTCATAAAAATAAAATATCAGAAAATAATTAGAAACCATTTAGTAATATTGGTTATACAATTTGATTGACTTCACAATTTATTTTTTCATTATTCTTTAGTTAGATTTCAGTATATTCTAAAAATATTAGCATAATTTTAAATAATGAAATTCAGTTAAGATTATTCAGTTCAGATCCTTCTCCTAATGGAGATCTGAAACTAACAATATGTTCAAGTTTGAAATTTTCTCCATAAAAGCTTTGATTTTTATCTATAGTGAGTTAATTTACTTCTTTTAATGCTTAGAATTTGTTGTAGTATTAGTAAATGAAAATTGCTATTAGTCCAGTTCTTCATTAATTTTGATTTTAATCTTCAAGGTCTATCATAGGAAAATTCGTTTACCAAAAGGTAGGGTCCAATAGATGTCTAGATGTATGTTTAATGTGATTAATATCCAATTATAGGTCATCAGATGTAACAGCTGTCTTACAAAAAGTTTATGTTCATGTTTAAATATTTTCTTCCTTAACAAATTTCTTACAAATTGTCATCATCATGATTTTTAAAATATTATCTCTAAATAGTGTTTATTTCTTTTGTAACACATCTTCATACTTAAAGCTTTTATCATACTCTTAATCCTACTTATGTGCTAGAATTTAAAAATTAAATTTTTTAATGTAATAATAGGAAACTATGCAGAATGGCATAAGCTGTAATTTTGGGAATAACTTTGAAACAAAAAATTCTGCTATGACCAGGAATCGAACCCAGGTCTTCCACTTGCCGGGCGGATATTCTACCTCTGAACTACCGTAGCAGATAATCTTTCCTGTTTCTGAAAAATGCATTCAGAAACAGGAAAGATTATCTGCTACGGTAGTTCAGTGGTAGAATATCCACCCGGCAAGTGGAAGACCCAGGTTCGATTCCCGGTCATAGCAGAATTTTTTCTGTTTCAAAGTTATTCTCATTTTTAATGTAATAATATCATTGAGTGACCAATTAAGATATTTCTAAAACATTTCTAGGAATGAGTGTAAAGGTCGTGAAAAAAAAAGATTTTTTGGTACTGTTCCCATACCTGGGGATGCAAAAGGTAAACAAAGCAATGCTAGCACTGCAGACGAGAAAGCGACAAGAAGTGGAACTACCAGGAGGAAAGGAACTACTACGCGGCGCAACATACTTGTACTTGACCTGCGGCATACGGCTGCTCAGCCCACAACATACTCCAACTCAGCCCCCCGGGCTGGGTAAGTTAGGTGAAATGTTTTTGGTTTCTTCCCACATTCACTGTGCTCCCCTTGGGTTGTGCTGGGTAGCCGTCAACTTCCGTGGTATCACTCGTACTATTTGCATTAACCCTTCAGTGCCGACCTTGGTGCACCATACCGACCTTGTTTTCTTCACCTGCTGTTGACCTCAGTGCAGGGTACTGATCCATGCTGCGCTTGTTTAAATTTATTCTTGTGAGAAGAGTTTTTGATCAAATTTCAAATGGTTTTTTAATTGTGGAAGGCAAAGGTTTTCTCTTTTGTATAACTTAAAGTATTTATTTTTTATGAATGCAATAATTATGCAACATCAAATTTATTGTGCCACAATGACGTGTACTTGACTGATTGACACGAGCATAGACGAAGTTTTTACAAGTTTCCTATGTTTTACCCTCACGCGCACTATTCTAATTTATTTTTTCTGCAGATTCTTCCTAAAAGCAAATCCGTCATTCTTTTATCAATTTTCACAACATTTATAAGGAAAAATAATATGAAAAAAGAAGACTTGAAAATGTTGTTAGGAAAAAATAAGCTGAGAATGAATGCTAAAAACGTGAAGTGGCTCAAATTTCTAAAATAAAAGCAAAAGATACCATCCCGAAAACTTCATTAGTCTCTCCCAGAGAAGAAATTTTGCTGGTTACAAATAGCTAATGGACAGAAACCAACAACAAACCAAGTGGGATCGCCCAGATCTATTAGTAGAGACCTTTCTAAGTGCACCTGAAAATCATTCTTATTGTTTTGTTTTAAAGAAATGTAAATATGGCTGCGCAGAAAGAGAGAAACACTCCAATCCCTTGGTTCCATTTTGTGTTCCACATCCACACGGCACAGACAGTAAAGCTTGAAGTTTCTTATAAGTTCTTAGTATATACCTCTACATATAATCAGTTTTTAGGAGTATATTCTTAAAAAATTTGAGCAATTTTTCTTTTCCCTGTATAGAAATGGCTAGTAGAAGTGCACTGGGTTTCAGTGATGAAGAGTTGCAAAAAAATGTTGGAGGAATCCAATTACATCTCATAGTGAATATGATAGTGATAGTGGTTTTAGTTTCATTGATGATGTCAAAATAGCGAAGATGAAAAAGAATGAAGAATTTCACTGGGAGAGCATGGAAAATTTTATTGGACAACAGGAGGTATTTATTGGAAACTGCGGAGCTCAGAATGTTGCTAAATGTGTAGTTGATATTGTTGAATGTTTTGGACTATTTTATGACAAAGATCTGATAAAAATAATAGCAGAAGAAACTAATAGATGCACAGAACAATACGAAAAATGCGAGAGGCAACATTTTCTTTTAGAGACTTACCACATAAAAATTAAAATATTAAGGAAATTAAAATACATTTTTAATCTCTATAATTTTATGGTCATATTCATGTTTGTTATCGATTCATAGAATTTCTCAAGTAGTAGAGCCGAAGGGACATTTACGGATTTAAAAAATCCAGGTCATGTTAAGATGAGCTTTCTTTTGGCAAAAAGATCGTGCGAGAAGAAAGAAAATATGGTCTAGTTTTTGAGAGGTTCATCACTTTCATTCACGTTAGAGGTCCATGTGGTGTCCTTTGTAAACACTTATTGAGTGCGATAAATTGTGTGCGAGATAATGTGAGGTAGAGCCAGAGAGAGGGAGGGGTCACTCGGAGATAGGACTGCGCAGTCATGAGAACAAAGAAGAAGAAAATAAAAAACCATCTGTAGTCATTAATTACATCTGTAGTCTGTTTACAAATATCTTGACCATGGTATTAGAATGGAGTTGAAGGCAACAAAAAAATCTCGCATGCCTAAAAGCAATACTATTACACCAATCATGTTTATGAAATGATATTCTATTCGCCAAGTGTTACTGTAATACTTTATAAGAATATCACAACGAAAAAAATGTGATATAATAACAGTAGTTTTATTGTAATTATTTAATAATTTCATGCAAATCTGTTGAATAAAAAATCTCGGTGGCAGTGGGGTAACGTCCTCGCCTGCCAATCCGAAGGTCTTAGGTTCAAATCCTGCCTAGGTGGGTTTTTCTCCAGGGCATGGATGTATGTGTTCATCTTTTGTTATTGTTAACATATTCCACTGTAAAATGGCTACAAAAGCTGTATGTGGAATTATTGAATGAATAAATAAATAAATAAACAAAAATAATTGTCTCCATAATTCAAAATTCCAACTTCTGTTTAAATGTCCTCCATCCGTGGGGTAGACTGGAATTTAAATCACCTCCGTCACCGAAGGGTTAAGTAAAATTTGGGAATCATAGCCAAAGTGGATATGCATTGGGTGGCCTCTGCTGCACTTCCGTTCTCTTGCAATAGCTCTCCATTCCTGCAAAAACCTGATGCTTGCTTCTTCTCCCAGTGGCTATTGTTGGTACTTTACTGGAAGCATTTTACTTAATGCTAATACTAAGATGAGTGATACCATGGAAAATGAGGGCTACCTAATCCGAGGGGGAAGAAACCAAAAACACTTCAGCTAACTTATCCAACCTTGGGGGCCAAGTTGGAGTATGTTGTGGACCAAGCTGTCATATGCTGCAGGCCGAGTATATGTCACACCGCACAGTAGTTTTATTTCTCATCAGCAGTGCTAGCATCGCTTTGTTTACCTTTCGCATCCCCAGATATGCGAACAGAACTGATTTTTTTTTAACTTTAGCATTTTCTTTGCATTTTTGTCAACTGTTCACTTATAGTCAGTCTATTTTTGTTAAAAATCCTACCTTAAATATGAAATTGGCTTTTGAATCAATTTGAAAATCAGTCTTATTAATTAAAAATTTTAGTTCCATCTGCAACAACCAAGGCTCAACATTTATTTGCATTCCTTCTTCATCTTATTCTTCCTGTCCTATCTCACATCTTAGTCCTCAGTCTCTCTACTCCATTTGTAAGATAAACTTTTTGAAGTATCAGAAGACAGATTTATCATGTTCTCCGTTTCATATAATAGTGATTTAAATGTTTTATCATTAACTAGGTGATTATATGTATTAATTGAGTTTTAATACATTTTTTAAATTGTACTTCAGCATCTCATGCTCCAACCTCAATTAATGCGATCCTTCATCTGTGACTTCTGTGATGCTGGTTTCACCTCAAAGCAACTTCTGCAAAATCATCTTTTGGTTCATCAACAAAGTTCTTCAGATAACTGTTTATAAGGAGAATTTAATGGGGTAATTTTAAACTTTAATGAGAAAGTGGAATAGAGTGTATTGTAGAGTAAACGTGTGTTTTCTTGAATTACTTCAATTGTTCTGTGTACAGTTTTTGAATTTGTGATTTGTTATTAAGTTTTTATTTTATAAATAAATGTTAAAATGAAGTTTCATTTGAAATTGTAACATTGATATCAGGGCAGCTCACAGAGCTACATACTTTATGTCCTTATTGGGATAGGTTGAGTAGGAATTCAAATAATATTGTTTCTAATCTTTTCCTTGTACATACTTTCAGTATTTGACTGCTTTTGTATTTTCTATCAAAATTAGATTTTATGGATGTTGTCTTTGTTTGAGCCATTATGAATTGTAAATAAAAAGGTTTGATGTAATTGTAGAGCAATGGTCCATAAGGGTAACCATTTCTGTCTTTTAAAGTTATAATATTTTGTTCTTTAAATTCATCATTGTTGTGAGAGAAGTTGTAATTATTCATTTGTTATTTTGTTATAATTTAATGTGCCTGAATTTTTACAATGTAGTGAAAAAGTAACAGAAAGAAGTCACATTAATAACTGTTTTAAAACATTTTCTCCTAACAATACATATCTGAATGTGGCGAGTTAAAGCATACCTTTTACCAGTTGTAGTGCTTTTACAGGGTTTTCTAAAATATATTTCTTAACTTTGTCTAGCTTTTTTTATTCTAGTAGCTGACTGTAAATTAGAGGGTAAAGATACTGTACTATGGTGATTAGATTTTGTACTTCCACAACCCTTCCTTTATTCTTCCATTTTCAAACAATTTTCGAATTTGCTCACTCGATGACATACTTTTCTAAAGCTTCCATTTTAGAAGATTGTTAGTAGGAAAGTTATGAGTAATTTTTATGGATCTAAATATCAATGCTACCTTAAACAAGGGATTATAAACCAAAATAATTTTATTGTGACTTTCAAAATATTTTATAATGCATTTTAGGCGAGGAACAACTTTTTCTTGTGAGTTTTTTATTAATAGTATGTAAGCTGATTCTCATAAACTCATATCAGAATGTCTAAAAGTCAGGCAAGCTCAAACCTCCTAATCCATTATCCTTGCACTATTATATCCCAACTTGGGAAACACGTTGTCCAAATTTGTTGTCTGCCTTCCATTGCTCACACTGCCCCTTACCTGTAGGCCATTTACCAGCCCTTGTTACCTGATAATTGCCTTTGTTTATAAATCTTCCATCAGTGCTCTTCAAGAGGGACAAACTGTTTTAGCTTCCATGTTATGGAAGCGTTAAGTCTTCTTTCAAAAGTTTTTGTAGTTGGTATGATCGTATTGCAATGTGCTTGAATAGTGGGACATTAGAAGTTTGTTAGGAGACAGAGAATTGCTTAGGGTGAAGATAAAATTTGATGGTATTATCTCAAAACTTAGAGTTTGTTATCATTCTTCCTAAATGTGCTAAAATTTGCAAAGCATCATTTATGAATATGTTCCTTGTTGATTGTGCCATTGCTGGCAAAGGAGAAATGTGCTCCGGCTCCCATCTACATTTGGAAGTTTTATTGTTTTTTCCATCTTTTACACTTTCAAATGCAAATTTTAGTGATTAAGAAGTGTTTGTTTTAAAAGCATGTATACTTTGTAAATTGTTTACTTTTTGCAGTTTTAACTTGGAAATTATTTTCAAGACTCAGTAACGAGCTTAATTTATTTTTTGATGAAAATGGGGATAGGCTGTTGCTGTGACATTTTATACGCTCAAAATATTATTGTGAATGTTTATTTACAAAGGAGCCTTTACAAGTTATGTCACCAGAAAGGATGGTTAACGTAGGTATTGAAAACGAGGAGACATTATTACTGTCAACCTTAACTTTATTAAGTGTGTGGTAATAAAAGTGAAGTGTGTGGGTATGACATTTTTATAGTGCAATGTTGTAAGTGGTAGATTATTTTGCTTCTGCTATGTACTGTACTGAGAGTTTGGTATGCATAACCTTGCCAGAAAATGAATAGAGCCAAAATAATTCCAAAAACCCTCAGAAAATCTGTACAGTGAAATGGTTTATTTTTGTATCTGCTGAATGGAGAAATTAAACAAATAAATAAGTTGCAATTCATTGAATTTTAAGTACTTGGAAATTTTTCATGTTACGAGGTCTGACAATTTTTACACATTTTATTTTTGATATTTTTCTTTAAAACATGGTATGTATAACAAAGTTAATTGATTTTTTCAAGTCTATCCTAGGTTCCAAACCTTAATTTGGAGAAGAGTTGATTAAAATTTTTGATACAAAGAAGGAAACCTAAAGATGTGTTAATTAAATGGAGAACAGAGATAAAAAGGGTATAGATTCTTTAAAAATAGTCTTTGATGTAATTCTGTTATAGTTTTCAAAACCAACATCATAATGCAATAGAAGATCATTCATTTATCTGATGATCCAAATAACAAAAACATCCAAACAATGAAAGAAATATGGGCAAAGAAATATAAATTTTTGATTAATTGATTCATTTTCTAACCAGATGTAATAAATCAAATAATTGAAAATTATTTAAAACATACCTGAATTGAGGTAAGTAGTTGTAATATTTACATTTATGTTCATTCCTTTGTCATTAATCATCCATTTCTATTCTCTTGCAAAATGCTTAGTGGTGCATGAAAGAAAAATGAAAATATTTGTGCATTTCTTCGTACTAGATAATCCATTTCCTTCTGCTTACTAAATGGTGCATACACAAAAAGAAATTAAAGGTACTAGGGGCCTATTTCAATTCCATGTTATTTAATTTGCAATATTTCTTTGTATGAGTTGTCAGTGCTTGCATACTGCAAGCGCTTAAAAAATCACCATTAACCAAGAACTTAACTCCTAAATAAACCAAAGCGACAGCATTTGAACTGCCCATTTAAATAAGATAATATTTTTCAATTTCTGCAAAATTAAGGCATCTATCCGGAATTTCTGAATTCTCTGGCAATCGGTTCGCATCCAAGTTTTTGAATTTCAAGTTTCATGGCTCAGATTGCCTTTTTTAAGCAATAACTATAATCATCATTAAGACATTATCCTATATGTGACACTAAAACTTATGTAAAATTAGGATATTTTGTGTGTTATGATTATGGTGTCATCATCATTCGTTCCTTTTAGTATGTATCCGGATAAACAAAAATTTTAAATTATCACGTCGTCGTATGTATACATCGTTGGTTGAAATCAAATGGATTATAATGCAGTCTAAGCATTAAATTAATGCTCTTGAAGTATGGAAAATCAATTCCCATTGTAAGGCATTGGAGTCGTTGCTGTGGTAGTCCATATTTTTCATTGTTGAAAATCAAAAAAGGTTTCATAATTTTGTGATTAAAATGAAATTTTTGCAGAAATTCAGCATGGATTTGAACTTTTTCTTCAAGATAAATAAACCTCATTCATTCTTCCACAGTATGGTGCATTTCCTGACTAGCTTCATTGTAAATAATTTAAAAAACCAATTTTATATTTTTCAATGCTTTTCGTATGGGTGTTTAAAATTGGACATTGGGATCAAAAAAACCTCTTAAATATAACAATTTCTGGAATTTTGGATTTTTTCCCGAGGTTGTACCTAATGACCTATATTCATGCCAAATTTCAGCTCTGTAGCACTTCTAGAAGTACCTTAGGTTTAATATGATATATCCTATATATATGTATATGTAAGAAGCAGCTATTTATAATGATAAATTTTAGTGTTTGAATTCTTGAATACCCCACATATTTCCATGTGTAAACCAAGGTTCAGGTATAAAAATTCCAACTTTGGCTAAGGTTTGGCCTTGCCATTTATTTATTGTCATGGCATAGGACAGTTTGATCGCAAATTGTCTGCAATGCATGTTAAAAGGAATTGCTGGATCATTTGGCATGTCAATTTTAACACTTGGGGTAAAGTGAATGATTCCAGCCATAAAACCAGTAATGACTTCCAATAATTAATTTAATTAATCAATCACTCATTATTCTCTCTCACATTTTCCAATCATAACCCACGCTACATGCCTCTTATTTACGTTAAATAATGATACATTCAGTTCTCGAGTTAAATCATAATTTTCTCTTTCAGATTAAATGCAATAAAATTTAAATTAAATTAAATTACCGATAATCAAATGAAACTTAAACATATACAGCATCTATATTAATTTCATTTAACATTATAATGTAAGACTCATTTAAATACCAACAGAAATTAATATAGTGTGTCATATACATTGAAGCTTTCTGTACTTTTCGATGTATTATAGAAATTCTGATTTTAATTCTTAGCGATACGTTAGTGAAGCTTCAATGTGTAAATTGTTAAACGAAGCGAATATGAAAGTTTATTTACTAACATTACTAACTATATACTGTTGTTAGTAACCATACAAAAATATACATTTATAAGCTGAACACAGCTTCTATTGGTTATAATATGTTCCGCCAGGTTGCAGTACTCCTGTTACTCCACACTCTCTACAGGAGGTTTTGAAAACTAACTGCACTAGGCAAGTGTCACCTCACCTTGTACAATATAATAGAGATTTTTGTAATTATAGCAGGTTTTATTTACTTCAGTTGCTAGGAAGATTGTTTTCATTGACAACAATTAAAAAATTCGGCATGAAATGTTCAAAGTGAATTATGACTTCATTGTTTTATTTTCTTGATAGATGGAAAGTTTGTTTATTGTTTCTAGTAACATAGCAACCAGTGGCGAGGTGTCCATAGAAGCTAGGGAAGTGCTGCTTCCCTTAAAAGAATAAATAAAATAAAACGAATTGAAAATAAAGAAACCGGCTGATTTCGTATATTATGCCAGCAGCAAAAAGCCAAATTAGATAACTGTAATATTTGAAAAATGCGCGAGCGGCGACACTAGTCGTATGATGGAGAGTGAAAGAGAGGGAGACTGGATATCAGTCTGTGCATGCATCTACTGGGAGAGTAGGGGTTAGGGAACCTGCTTGCTTCACAGAATCCTATGCGTTCATGTTCTTATGGATGGGGTCATTATTTGCTTTGCCTCAAGTGTTACTTCATGCATATAGCCTTATTATAATTCATTTATTAGTGTTCAGTTACTTCGTTTGCTGTTAGTGTATAATAAAGTGTAGGTTTCTTGCAGAGTGAGAATTTTAGATGTGGTTATGTTTTATTATTATCGATGCATTTATAGAGATGTAGGGAAGCTTCATGCCGGCAGATTCCACCATGCTCCCGCTGATGTTGCTACTTGCAGGACTGCAGGGAGTGAGATTCTTCGACAGGAATGCAACTTCCATTGAAAAGGTACTCAATCGTTCAGTGCATTTTCTTATCAAGATAAACTGCAAATTTACAATCTAGAGTATGAGAAAAATGTCCGGAAGCTATTTTTGTACATTGCAATGCACAGAAGTTAAATTTGATTCTTTCACAGTCTGTGAGTTACATTAAAGAGTGCAAAACATTTTTTATGTCACTTTCTAGCTTTGGAATGTTTTTCAGCAAATCAACCAAGAGGACAGAAGCTCTAGATGCAGAAGTGAAGAAGCGATTTCCCATTTTAGCCCCAACACCTTGGAATTACAACAACAGGCTTCTGGAAACAGTATATGAGTATAAAGGACAAATAGAGAGTCTTCTGAATGGAATGATCGATGATGCTGAGAAATGGGATTCTGAAATGATCTGTACAGCAAGAGGTCCTCTTTCAAACCTACAAAATTTCGACTTTAATTTCCTTCTTGCTGTGTTTTCTTCTATATATCCCCAGGACATGTTATTTCAAGTAATCCAGAAAAAAGTTTTTGATATCAGTTTCTGTATTAAAAAAGTTGAGGATTATTCCAATTATATTAAGAAAATTAGAGAAGATTTTGATAGAATATGGGACAGAGTGAATGTTCAAATAACGATGATTCTTCCCAAAGAAAATGACACAGACACTATCATCTCAAGTGAAGACAAAAAGTTGTTGTATAGGAGAAAACTTTTTGAAATTATTGATGTCATTTAAATATCGTCAACAGGTTCAGTGACATTTCAAAACTCAAATTCTTAAATTTGTTCGGTGCAAGACACTTTCAGGATTTCCAAAATAGGTTTCCAGAAGGAAGTTTTTTTTTTTGCTTAAAACAGACGGCAAGTTCTTTGATTTTTCAAGCCTGAGAAGTGAGCTCTCTTTGCTTTACAAAGACCCATACTTGCATAAAAGCAACATAGAGCTAAATCACTATCTGAAATCGTCGGACTTAACTGATATCTTTCCCGAAGTGTTCAGATTTGTAAAACTATCACCATCTCAGCATCCAGTTCTTCTGTGGAAAGATCCTTCTCTGCATTGAAGAGGATTAAAACTTACCTGCAAAACACAAGGCCAGGAACGGCTGTCATCTCTTGCTCATTTAAGCATTGAGAAGAATTTGTTGCTGAAATTACACCGGGGGCCAACATTTATGACAACGTGACTGACATCTTCGCAAGAAGAAACTGGAGAGTAGAACTACACTACAAAAAATGAGGTACTAGTTAGTACATTTTATAACATTATATTTTGCTTTTTTTGCGTGTCGATGTAAAACAGCTTCCCCTATTTCAGTAATCACGCCTCGCCACTGGTGGCACCCTTAATTAGGTTACATGGACTCGGTATATCATTTTCTTATTATCTTTAACTATAAGACCTTAATACTAAATTTCATTAAAATCAGTTCGACAGAAGTCAAGAACGATGGATGGATGGACAGATTGAAGCTAATCACGCAGTATACAAAACACCTAAAAAATACAGTTTATTTTGTTGATAATATCATTTAATTCGGACATCTTGATAAAACATTTTTTTTGGTTGATGTGCTGCACACGGCTTGAGACATCCAATATCTGAAAATATCTATTATCTGAAATGGATCAGGTTCCGACCATTTCGGATAAACAAGTTTCTACTGTCTTACATTCTCTTGTGTCATTGCATTATGTTATCTTTTATCTCTTGTAATAAGAAGAATAATTGTATTGATGATAAAAAATAATGACAATTACAGAAATATAGGTTTGGCATGAATTTTTGTAGTAAAATTTGAAAATCAAACATTATAAATTTATATAGGTAAATGGCAGACATCATGAAATAAAATGCATTCCAAAAATTATTTTAAAATGAAATATTTCATTGAAGTGTTTAGTTACTATTAGTGGATCAGAGTGATGGTTATTTTTGACAAAAGCCTATAATCTTGCATTTTTAGATAATTTGATAAATATTCTGTTCGTTATAGAGATGATGAATGACCAGGAAGTTTTTGTGGAATCGACTCCACATTTTTCATGTTTCTTCTTAGGCTTTTACTTTTTCAATGAGCCAAAAGACGAATTCTCCGACTTGGGATTAGTGCTGCAAAATTTCAAATCTCAGTGAATTTTTCTTTGTTTCAGGTCTCTGTTTTCTTTTGCACAGCATATAATCTGATAAGAAGAATTTCCATTATTGAAGTCCATAAATTTTTTTCTCAATTAAGGATTACTGATGAGGGCAAACTTGTTTTTTTTTAACATTAACCAATCCAAAAATAGTCGAAGTGAGTAACTAATCAAGGTGAGTATATACCTACCTATATAATATTAGCTCTCATTTGCCACTCTTTTGAAATATGCCTATTTTCAGAATTAATATTTACAAATATCAAGGACTAAGTGTGTAGCAGAAAGGATTATTTTTAACTGAGTTATTGTTTTCAACTGGTGAACCATTTGAGATGATAAACATACATACATGGGCGTCTGCTGAGGGGAGAGGGGGCAAGAGAGGGCAGTTGCCCCCTTCTGGATCAGGCCTATGTCAAGGGAAAACAACCATTGATGTATAGTTTGATCAGGGGATTTACATGGTCATTTTTCTGAGGTCAGGCAGGCAAGCAGATTTTTACAAGCACAAAAAATAATTGGCAAACTTTAAATACATTTCTCAACCCTCGCCTTTAATTGTTAAAGAACCATTTTTGCGATTTGAAATCAATGCCGTTTGTTCGAAAAGTTTGCGGTTCAGTTATGTTAGACTTTCGGGGAATGGAAAAAATGCGAGGATAGAATACATGGAAAGAATTAGTGAATAAAATAAGAGGGAACGAAGAAAATAACTCACAGTTAAAGAAAGGCTTGATATTTTTCAGCCTATTGAGGAACTCGATAATGTTCTTGCGAATTAAAACTACCCTATTAGACGCTTTAAAAGAGAGGAGTGGTATTATACTCAAAAAAAGAAATTTACTTTCGAACACCATTCTGTCGAAAAATATATTTATACCTGCTGACGCAACAACTCTTTCTCATATAGATCCCAACGGAGTTGCATGATTTCAAGGCAGGATATTTACGAAAAAAGAGTCGGAAAAGATATCGGAATGGAGTTTTGGAGGAATGTATCAAAGAGAAGATTCACAGCGAGAGGGAGAATAGGATAAGATACTACCAAAAATGTATTCGAGAGAGAAATGAAGCCAAGTGCTTGAGAGATGCGTTGCACATCAAAGCGAGAGGCCCGAACAGAAATCCCTTCAAGAGATAGGATCTGACCCTTTTCATCTTTGTCTTTGTGTGCGGCTCTCTCTCTCTCTACGCCCCCCTCTCCGCTTTTTCTCCCCCCCCCCTGTCCCCCAATCGCACTCCACCTCTGAAGCCCATTCGAGCTCAGCCCAAAATCATTTTAAACACACAATGTCGCAAGGTTTTGTCTAACTTTTCGGGATTCCCTTTAAGATGCTTCTAGTGGGGTTCCTCAACTCTTTCGAGGCCCGCGGTACACCTGGTGCATCATACTTCTCTAGTATGAAAAGCGACCCAGCATTGCTAATACTTGCTAAATAAAAACATGGTCTCAGCCAGGGCCGCCAACAGCTGACTCGAGTCCTGGGGAAGGGTTGGCATATCCCATTTCCCTCTCAGGGATTTCACGTGATAGGAAAAAAACATAAGCTAGCGAATAAGGAATTTTATGTTTTATACTGTTTTTTTTTCTAAAATGTAAGCTGAAAAATCCATACCTCCCTTATAATCGCGACCAAAGATATCTTCTATTCCTCCTCTCCCTCTCACCCCCACTAAAATTCAATCCTCTATGGTCTATAGTCTATTCCACCCTTAAAATACAGTATTACGCTTATGGCGCATGCAGCTGCCAAATTTCTGCTAAATGTGTCTTCGTCCCGCATTAAACGTTTTAAAAAATAAAACTAATAACTTAATGTATATCCCTGAAAGTCAATAAATGTACGTGCTTTATTGTAATTATTCGTTAATCCTATCGCATAATTATATTAAGTAAAAAATCTGATGTGGCCACCACATGACTTTCTCCATATCTGTAATATTTCTAAAAATTCCAAATAGGTTACATAATAATAAATATTTTAAGTAACTGCGAGAAACTTTACAAAGATCAGAAATAAACTCAAACCGTAGCCTTCTGATATTGGATATAGCCACAAGTGTTCAAAAATTAAGAAAATGAAAAGGACCATTACTAAGATGTAACTAAGCGTCAATTGTTAACAATAGTCTTCGGTAGGTGGCGTGGTGGTGGCAGCTAATAATATAAGATATCTCTTAAACAATACATTATACGGGAATATGTTTTAAACAAAGGTTGTAGAAAATTAAATTTCCTACCACTTTTATTCTAGTACATTTTTACATTTATCAAATATTAAAGCCAATATTTCAAAATAACGGATAAGTGACAAGAGTAAACACCCACTTCCGGATGACCGATTTTTACCAAAATCTAAGTTCTTGGGACTTTCATAAAAATGTTAAATATAAAATTTCACATTGATCTGATTAATAATTTTTGAGTTAGAGCACCCACAAAAAAGCTGTCGCATACAAGCGCAGATATCATCGAGAAAATGGTCAAAACGTGTTCAGGGGACCTCAAAACGTGTATTTCCGTTGAAATCTCGAAATCGATTTTTTTCATGAAAACAAATACTTCCCCTATAATACGTATGGAGAAAGTAAAAATTAAGCGTAGCATTTTCATGAGCTGTTTGCAGCGTTATCGTTTTAAAATAATGAAATACTTGTCGGAATAATTTACAATTAAAAGTAACGATAGTATTAGTATTAATATCCCGAAAAAATATTTCTTTCGCGTGGTTTCTGAAATGAGGGGTCACCCTATATTCGATATCGCCGTATAATCGGACAAATACGGTACTATCGAAATATAGGAGAGGTAGAGGTTACTTAAGGTTAGCCGAAATTCAAATGATGCGTCATTGTAAAAATATTTCTACATACATACTATATCCATAGTGCATTTTTGAATTTAAGTTAAACACTGTGAGTGTTGGCAAGAAGGCAGCAAATTATAATCTCTATAAATTTTATGTTAATCGCTTATACTTTCTGTTACTTTATTAATATTTCTGAATTTCATCTCCCATCTTCCGGAACCCCCAAAGGTCTAAGCCCCAGGGATTTTGCCCCTCTCGGTGGGCTTGATCTCAGCATTGAACCGCTAATTTATAACCATAATCTTCATTTCGTGGTTATACATATCACCAACACGTTTTTTTCATACGTCGTGTACTTAAGATGTAATAATATTAAAGGCGTTTTATTCAATAAAAAAATTTTAATTTGTTAGGTTTGGCTTAAATGTTTATATTATGACAAAATGAAATCTAGAATTAGCGGGGTGAACTAAGCAAAAATATTTGATTGGCACCCTAGTAAACTGGGTTCATTGCAGAAATGAGAAGTAACTCCTCCTTCAGTCCCCGTTCAAACGGATGGTCGGAACATGCTCGTGTCCGCTCCTGCCGCCGTACTCAGGTAAGTTGTCGCATAGGCCTTGGAATTATGGTCACAAGTTCATCCCTTCAATGTCGACATTTTGTCACTCTACTTTGATTATTTTAATTTTATAATAACTTTCTCCTTTCGCAATGGGGTTATACCTATAAATTTCGTAATGCTCAGCTCTCCCTCCGTTGACGCGTAACAGCGGCGCTCCGGCTAATCGATGATTTTTAGCCTACTTTCCAGAATGGAAATAGGCTTATAGTTTCGTCGTTTTGTCTGTCTGTCTGTCTTTTGAACCAATTGACCGATTTTCATGAAACTTGGTGAAAATCTCTTGTTACTGGGACCTAGCTCTCGAGGATAGTTTTTGTTGCGAAGATAAAAAGTCTCGGGTTCGATTCCAGGAACTTTCCTTCCCATTTGAATTACATGAGCAATTAAAGATCCATCGTGTAGAGCAGTGGTTCTCAACCTTTTGGTGCTCGCAGCACACTTTGGATTTTCATTTTTTCGCGGCACACTGGAATTAGATTTGAATAAAGAACTAGGATTTATCATAAAAATACATATTTTAAATATTATATCGTATATATATAATCGACCAAATTAAGCTATTATATCGTAAAACAGAACAAATGATGAAGTTTTGTTAAAAAAATCTATTTTAAAATCTTACCTAATGTGACACTTGAGCTTGGCTTTTTCTAATGATTGCACTGATATTAGGACTTATCCGTGATAAGCAGCCTCTCATTTCATCTTCAACACAATTAAATCGTTCCCTTTTTCTCACTCACACAGGATGTAGAAAGCTGCCAAAGCTTTTTTCACAATTTCTGAATATTCTTCTCTAACAGATATCCAGAATATATCCTGAAACAATTTGGCGTACTTGATTTTCAGTGCGATCAGTTGAAAGAGAAGCTAATTCTTCATCTTCGGAGAGAGTAAAAACGCATAAGTCAGTTGTCACTGGTGTGAATATGTTTCTTACCCAGTTGTATTTCCCTGTAGTCAATGATGGAAAGTAACTCGCTCGATATTGTGCTCTAGAGTTGCTAATTGCTCCACCACGAGAGCAACCATTTCTTTCGTATGGGTTTTTGGAACCAGAGGAAGCTTTTCAATATTACCTTCTCTAGCTCTCTTTTTCCAGATGATTACTTTTCTCTGCAATGCCAGTAGCTTATCCGTAGAAGTCAGGATGTTTTCATTCCGCTCTTGCATGCTGGTGTTCACACTATTCAGATACCTAAATATATCTGCCAAATATGCTAATTTGGCGCACCAAAGTTCACAGCTAAGATATTCACAAAAATCACTGTTTCCCTCCGTTTTAAAAAATAGTAACATCTCTTCTTAAATTCATATACACGAGCCAACACTCTTCCCCTTGACAGCCATCTTATTTCTGCGTGTAAAACTAAATATTCGTACTGCGAATCCATAGCATTACAAAGCTGTTTGAAGAGGCGGATCTTTAAAGGTCTTGATTTCACAAAATTAACCATTCCGACAACTTGGTCTAATAAGGGCTTTAAGTCAGCTCCTTAATGTCATTTCAACAAGGGTTTCCCTGTGCAGAAAACAGTGGGTACCTAGTTATTGTAGTTGGTTTCTGTTGTTTTACAAGTGAGAAGAAACCTTTGGCAGATCCCAACATCGATGGAGCACCGTCGGTACAAATCCTGCACATAACTTCCATGAAATTTCCAAACGTTCTAGGTAAGAAGTCAAAGTATCGAATATATCTTGACCTCCTGTGAGTTCTCGGTAACACAAAAATTGACTAATTATTTCATTTTCACGAATGAAGAAAACAAATGCTAATAGTTGTGCTTTGCCGCTAATATCGGTTGACTCGTCAACTTGCAAAGCAAAGTCTGACATTTTAAGCTTATTAGGAACATTTTCCTCTATGTTAGATGACATCTTCTAACCTTCGAATTGTATCATTAGAAAGCGGAATTTTGGCAATTTCTTGTCCCGCTTCATCACCGAGCATTTTTCTAATTATCGCACGGCACGCAGGCAAAATAAGTGACTCAGCTGTAGTGTGGGGCTTTATTTTTTGACCTATGATTTTTCCCACCTGATAAGAAGCAATTTGAAGTCTATCAGGCACTTTAACGTTTTTTCCAAGTAACTCGCTTGTTTATAATGCAGTTCCATCAACCTTTTGAAATAATTCAGATATTTTCCTTCAATGTGTGCATGTTTTGTGGTGAAAAGTCGCTTCAATTTGCTGGGAACCATGGCTTCGTTTGATAGTTTCTCACCGCACACAACGCACATTGGAATAGGACAATCGTTATCTCCAAACCAAGAAAAGCCCATACTCAAATAACTGTCCATATACATGCGAGAAACCTTAGAAATCTTACTTGGCTTGTTCCCCCTGGTACTGGGGTTTTCCCTAATATGTTTTACATATTTTTCACCTTTAGGTTTTCTTGTCTGTCCATTTTTAGAGGCGCAAGTTTTATAACTTTTAGCAATGATAATTGGACGAAACCACAAATATCAAACAGTTTCCTACTGACGGTATTACACAAAACACTTAATAAAAATTATTTTATACAGAATAAACTCACGAAATACATTCACAGACACCAAATTGTAGTATAAACCAGCCACGAATCTAGGCTAGTACTGATTTGATAAAGGAATGCGCCGGAGTCGCGGACAGCCAGGAAGGTAACCGCAGGCGGAGCATGCTACATACGTCATCGTAGAGACTTACAATTAGAGAGCAACGAGAACCAATCATTTGTCTATGACTCATGCACAAGGGATTCGGTTACTATGACAATGTTTGTTTGAGTTCCCAGTCAATTCGCCTCTCTTACAGCACAATCGGTATCTCAGAGGTAGTGCAATGAATAACCGGGGAGGGAGGAGGGAAACCCGGTGCCGGCATTTGCCTGCTCTTACGAAGAACACCAGGGGGGCCAACGGCTTAACGTCCCTTCCGAAGGACGGAGCAGCTGAATTTGCGCGGTCTCCTCAAACCACACAACCAGAGGGCCGGGCGACCTTGAAAAAATCCTACTTGCGCAGGATTCGTACCCGATGACTTTTTCAAGCATCGGGCGAGTAGCAGCCAGCGTCCTAACCGCTATACCACCGGCACCCCCTACTATGACAATGCTGACAACGTTGTTGTCATGCTTACTGTTTACGCGCCTTCCAAAGTAGTGATACTTTTGTACTGGATTCAACTAGTCTTAATATTGTGTGTTAGTTTCTTTGTTAAAACTGTGTATATAATTGGTGGAATTTCTCTTCAAAGTCTCGCGGCACACTTGGGAAATGTTCGCGGCACACCGGTTGAGAACCACTGATTTAGAGTCTTTGAAAGGAAAAAGATCTTTCATTTTGGAATTTTTATTCGAACTATTTCCATTATTCCTGTTTGAATACTGAAATTTTCTATTTCCATTTAAATATTTTTACGTCCTTTAGTTGTTCCTGGTCCACTTATGAATAGTATCTCTCTAGTTAATGTATATCTTTTGTTCTCAATTAATGTTGGAGGAACTATGGGCAAATTTAAATTTCGGTGTCTGATGATAACTTTCTATATCGTTCTTGGTAGCATCGCTGTTAAATAAAATCCTGTTATCCATAATAAGCAAAGTTTTTGTTGTTTATTTTCATGTCGATTTCATTTGGAATTTCGAACTTAGAATTATGTTTTTCACTGCATCATACAGCTATTTTAGAATTAAGAAGAGCAAGAAAAATCTTATTTGCATACGCTACGTTTAGGGCATAATGTCTTCATAGGTTTAAAGTCACTATCCAGGGGCTGCTCACGGCATGGGCTATTGGGGATACAAACCAGAGGCCCCAAGCCCAAGGGAGTGCAAAACAATAGCTATGAAAATAGGGGCGTGGACAAAAATTAACCTATAACGACTTTAGCCGTAGTAATACCATTTACATCCAATGTTCAGATGCAGATAACACAAACGCAGTACTATATACAGCGTAGTCGTATACACTTCGGCGAAAAAGTGCAAACGAGCATCCGCCCATACTTAGGTTCATTAGGCTAATGGCTCCAAATTTCATAAGCCACCTCTATCACCAGCGCTACAATTATACTACAAATATACTTGACAGTTGTACTTTAAGTTTTGTAGAACAAATTTTGTGGAATTTTTAGTCGATGTAGTGCTTACGTTAAAAAATGCCATTTATTTAAGAGGACATGTGGTGCAACAGATGCTGAGTGGTTATTCATTAAGGCTCACATGCGCCTTGAGTTCGACACCCTTGGTACATTGTGCAAACTGGATGTATTAATAAAGAGACTTATTTGGTAATTCCACATAAACTTTATTATATACGACCTAGGTTTCGTTGCAATGCAACCTGAAATAAGTCTCTTTATATCTACATAATGAAGAAATTCCGCCAAGTGACGCCTGAAACCAATAACTGTGCAAACTGGAATTGTTTTGAGCTCATTCCTTTCACTCTCGGAGCGCCATTCCGCTCTATAAAAGTTATTAATAACCTATTCCCAACGCAATATAGCGCTAAACTCTCGACTAATTGTTAAACACGATTTCTGAAAACTGTGGAATTCACGAAACGTGTGGAAAGAAAACGTTCAGCCATTTATGACAAAAGCGACCAATGTTCTTAATTTAAACATTGTTTCCACAAAACCGCGATAAACTTCAGTGTCAATAAACTAAAGAGGAAGTTGAGCTAGTAATGGGACGGGTATGATAGGAAGAGTTTCCCCTTTTGTCTCTCTCTCTCTCTCCCCCCTCCCTCCCCTTCCTTCTACCATTTGGTTGGGGTCGATGAGAACACTATCTCGCAGGACCTCGGTCATCACTCCTTTACCCTTTGCTCTTTCTCTCTCTCTCTCTCCTCCCCCCCCCCCCTCCGCCAACTTCCTCCTCAGCAGTAAGAGGTTGACTCAAGACAGCCGAGACAGTTCGCCTTGGTGCATCTCTAATTTTTCCGTCTCTCCCACCTTTCTCTCCCCCCTCTCTATCACCCATCGCTCGGCAATATGACATCCAAATCCGCCTCGATGGCCGATTCGCACTGCCTCGTGCCCGCCGTCCTTCTTTGCGCCGTTTGCGTCGCGGCGTCTTTCTCGTCACTTCTCTACGCCATCGCAGCGAGAGGAGAAATTGACGCTCTGAATGCACGACTCGCTGCTCTGGAGTCCCGGAGCGGTCACGACACGAGGGCGCCTCTGCCGGCGGTGAGTAGAATCCCCCTTCGAGGCTTCGTTCTTCTTTTTTCTCCATCCACTCTTCTGCCTGTCTCTTTTGCCCTCTTTTTTCCTCCATTTTCTGCTCTCTTCATCGTCGTCCTCTACCTGTACCTTCTCCGAGGACTTCCCTCCATACCCTATCCGTCCACCCCACATCCCCTTCTCTCTTCCCATCCCCTTCTCTGCTTCCCCTATCCCATACGCTTCTTCCCTGTTTTGAACCCCTCCCATTCCTTCCTATTGGTCGGTTACTATCCCGTGCAGCGATGGGAGACAGAGTCGATCTCGAGCAGAATTAGTAAGCAGACAACGGCTTCGAAAGTGATCTCGGTTACGCTGCCTCGCGTGCTTCCGCTCTCTCCGACTCATAAACGTGGCATTGTGCCGTCGCATCATACGCATTTTTGGATGTAAATATCGGTTAGGGCACCGGCGACGTACAATTTGGATTCTATTGCGGTATATAAACGCGAAGCTCGAAGGATACCTTCCCGATGCCCTGTACTCTAAAGCAGAGATGTACAGCTCAAAAGTTGACACGGGCCAAAATCGACCTTGATTGGACCTAGGAGGGCCACGCTATGAAAGTTTTGTACATAAAAAAATTAAGTACACTATTGTAGATTCAGTAATTACCGTAACAAAGTTTACATGCAATTTTATGCGACAAACAAATATAATTAACTTACTCAGTGGGAGATATTGCACCGTTTTTCTCTCGGCGTTCCACTTATATCCGGAGTAATTCTGGTAGTTGCTGTTCTTTGAATGTCTCTTAAATTCTGATCTGTCAGTGCTGAACGTAATGGAACTTTGTTTAATTTCATAAAGGAGAATTTTTGTTCACACTGCGATAAATATCCATAACAAATTTTGCTTGTATTTCCTACGGAAAAGGAAAGCACCAGCTGAGTGAAATCCTGCCGGGCCACACAAAATGTGTCGGCGGGGCAAATTTGGCCCGCGGGTCGTGTGTTGTGCAGCCCTGCTCTAAAACAGTGTTTCACTACCGGGGGTCCGCGCGTTATATCTCTGGGGTCCGCGAGTGAGTAGGGAATGATGTTTATTTTTATCTATAACTTGTCTGATCCTGCGCTCAGCTCTGCTTAATATTTCAATATGAAAAAACGAGACAACGAATGAAAAATGTATGCAATTTTCATGGAGAAGGGGTCCGCAGAAATTGTGGGACATCGCAGGGGGTCCGCGACTCCATAAAGTCTGAGAAACACTGCTCTCAAGTATTCCAAGTGTGGCACCAGTACCACAACTGGCACCAGATGACCTTCCAGAGAGTACCAACAAAATTTAGACATTTGCTTTGGTCGTATCTCAACAATTTTAGGGAGTGCGGATACCAAGAAGTTGATAAAGTGTTCAAGGGGTACATGGAAATATAGGGTTGAAAAGCAACGCAGTGCTGCAAAGAAATCCCTGGAAAAATTAACTACGGATTTCAAATTAAATGCTCGGCAAAGCGAACTAAAAAGAGTTATTGTATGGCAAACTATGAGATTCTTTGTACACGACTTCTCTTTTCCGTCTCGTTAGTGGTTGACATTACGCATAGCAAAACCACTTCCTGACACCAAGTTCTTCTCACGATGAAATTCACATTTCGTCGAAAATATTGCAGTTTCTTCGTTTCAGTTTCTGTTGCAATTTCCTCGCTCTTATCTCGGAATGACTGTCTTGACCATTTCTGAGAATTCTTCCCAAATATACGAACTCATGCATTCCAAATTACTTAATCTAACCGTTATCATGCGTCATTTATTTAAGATAATTAATTCATTTCTTCTGGTAATCTATTTTGTTGATTCAACAGGGAACTATCGAACTCGTCTTATGGTTGAAAAATATTCAAGAAAAGGCAATTTAAAAAATGTTCTTGCCTCAGATATCTCCAATCTATTTTCGGTGAAAAAACTGAAAACGGCTGCTTTGTAGCCGAAATGCGCATATGGTTTTTTTAACCTTTTTGTGGCTATTGGAGATATCTGAGGCAAGTAATTTTTTTTTAAATTGCTAGTTCTTGAATGTTTTTGTTGATGATAATCAGTGCTTGAATTGGGCTTGGGCGCCGTTTCACTTAATACAAAAGAAGCCCATAGCGTCCCCGTTATTAAAAAAAATCAAATAAGAATGTTCCCGGTGTTAATATTTTCCAATTCGATCACTGATGATAATAGAATTGTTTAAGCAGCGAATACGATAGAGGAGTAAGGAGAGTGAGATTTGCAGGAAGAGAGAGGAAATTACAATTCCTAGAAATGCTAAAGAGTAAGATGCGAGCGAAGTCTAGAAGTCGAGATTTTCATTGTTAAACTCACGTAACATTCGATAAACTGTTTGTATGCCGATATTTTAGAACCTAACCTACATAATATCTTAAAAAACATTTTCATTAAGTAAACGTTTTGTTGATATTTACGGAATTGCTCAGGGTGATATACAGCTTTCGGAACGATACGCCGATTTGGTTGTATGTACATATTTTTATCCAATTCCTACTAACACCTTCGCTTTATATTTATTGAAGTTGTGACCGCATTTAAAAGGAATGCAGATCGAATGGAAGTTTTACCGAGCCCTCATAAATATTTGAATTAATATTTTCTAAATACGTTCTCGGCGCGCCTACATTTTTCGACAACATTCGGTTGAAATTACGGAACAGATATAGACGATTGAGATAAAAAACATTCCTACTACACAATGCTTCTATAGGCACTTCCAAGTGGGCAAAATAGAAAACAGCTGGTGCCATTACTCATCCTGCATCCTTTTTTTCCCCGCGTCGTGGTAACAAAGCGTGAAATTTCTTGCTCAAGTTAGCCATTGAAAGTGAATGAAAATGACATCAACGGGATATGACGTAAGGGTGCCACGGACGGGGCCGCTTCTAACCCGTTCGGGATCCGGGACAAACTTCTCTGGATGGGCCCCATATTTACATTTCCATATTGACCATCCCCCCATGAAGCTGTATTGTTATTTTTACGTGTCTTTAAGAAACTTCTCATGCCGTTAGACGCCTAGACCAGCAGAAGGAAATCATATGCACGCTCATGGCATGTAACGAATACACAGCATTTTTTCAATTTCGTTCGTTTTATCAGATAAAAAACACTAATTTTTCTAAAATTGCTTTGGTTTGGGTCATGAGCATGTTCCTTCTTTTGTGAGATTCGTATATTAAACATTCATTCAACTTTCTCAAATTTTTATCTGTCATACTAAGTATAATTTGTAATTAAATACTTTCTCGGACTTTTCTTTATGAAATGACCTCCACCATCCGAGTAACCTTTTTAATCCATACCATAGGTACAGACCATTCAAAAATAAGGGAAAGGAAAATTATATATTTGACAAAACTAGGATCCACTTTCCTTACCAATAGCTAATTACGAACGTGTAAAGAATCGAGGACTACAATTTTCTTATATTTATTTTTAGCCGAATTTTCGCGATATTCCTTTTGTGGTAACTTGAGATAACATAATTACTGGCTACAAATTAATTGCAAGAACATCTGCAAGGAGCACTCCAATATCACACATTTTTTTAAATAAGTTTTATCTTGACGTGATATTGGTACATAAAAATCATTTAATATTAACACTATTTTGGAATGAGTTTCAAAGGACTGATATACTCCATAAATGGAATACACAGAGACTTCAGAGGCGTTCCTTATGGAAAATAAGTATAAAACAGCATCGAAAGATTGGGCGGTTCTTGAATTTTTATCTCCGAAAGTATGTATACTCGTAAGTCGTAATCATAAGGTCTCGCGGACTTTTTTGTGGTAAATGCAGTCCTCCATTCGAATACATTTTTTAATCAATACCTCACAGATCATATAAGAGCTTGGGAAAGAAAAATATGGTTTTTAGGCATTTTTTGCCAGCTAAGCGATAGTTGCGGAATGCACTATGGGCACGTGTCTTCCGTCGGTCCGTCCGTCTGTCGTAACTTTCAACATTCATCTCCCGAACTGCTGGACGTATTTTAATTATATTAGGTACAACTGATCCTTATTAAAATTTATCGCCAAATTGTGATTTTGATATGCATCCGACAATTAGAATTTTCACTTTATATAAGCATAGTTTACTTATTTGATTGTATAGTCCTCAGGTAGTATTGCGACGTTCTTGCTTCTCAAAACAGTGTTCTGACCTCTCCAACAAACAACTTTTTTTTAGTGCCTCTCTCTGGCAGATGCTTTAGTAGAAATGTGGGGCTGTAATGTTAGAAGTTGGACAACCTTGCATTACACGAAGTCATTAAGGATCAACAGCGTTATGGGCCCCCTATCATCCATGGGCCCTGGGCAATTGCCCCTTTTGCCCCTTGGATAAAGAGGTACTGGCCATAGAAAATAAAAAACGCTCCAAAATATTGCAATGCAGGACAAACGAATAATGGCTTGAACAGGTGATTAGAAAATGCTTCAATAACTCGCACTTTATTTGAAATTCTATCTAAAATCTATTTTTAAATACTGCCCTTAGTAAGTATTTTCTGAGAGATTTATTTTCGACATTAGTTATAATCGGCTAAAATAATATAGTTTAATATGCTCAAATGTTTTTGCCAGATTATGTGTTCGAATGCATGCTGCAGGTACAGTTTCACGGAATATGACACAAATGAGATAATCTGATGAATGTAGGAAGATTAAAATTCTGATTTTTCTCCAAATGATTTGCTCAATAGAAATTCTTAATGTAAAAAATATATATCGATAATGGGGGATTGAAACTTAAATGTGTCTGAATGAAGACAACACATAAAATCCAGCAGTTGAAATTATTACGATGTGGAAATGATTGCAAAGGTTATGAAATTATTTTTGTAGCGTCGTGAGCCAGTATATAAGATGGCAGTTAGGGAACGCCGTCGATTCTTATGCCATCGAAAAAATTCCAAGAAACCTCAAAAGACCGTTTGCTGGGTTATTGCCTCCGATCGTGCGAATAAAGATGATAAATAATGTTTTAGCGTTGAATTTTTCAAAGTCATACAAAAAATAAGGTAAAGAGTTGTGTACTTAATATGAGTTCTTTCCTTGAGTCTAAATTTGATGTCGTTGAAGGTCACAATAGGTCATCGCTTGATAAATACTTCATTCGCAGTTTTATCGATCAGTTCCTCCACTTTTACGAGGCGTAACGATTCCTTTAATATAATTCGCTTAGAGCGTCATTCGAAAAATAGACGATGGTCCGAAAGTATGAGTGCGCTGAACAAAATTTATATTATAATACATATTTATAGTTGAAACAGCGCAGAAATAGCCGCTTTAAAAATTCTATGAATGAGCAGGCAATTCAACAGGGTAATATGTTGGAATGATAGTTTTCTATCATTAATTTGGAAGATGAAGCCTTAAATCGCCACCTGCCAGATATGGCCGTCTCCCTCCTCTTCATCTCCCCTCCTCACCCCCGACGCTTCGGCACTAGAAGCAGAAGAGAATTTCCTTCGTGGAAATAAAAGCAATTGCTTGTAGGTGCCAATGGGTTTACTTTCGAGAGTTGATAAAAATTGCTGTTAGTATATCTAATAACCACGTGAGGTTTGCCATATAAATGGGATTGTATACGAAATTTACGTTTATGTCTCCCTACCTCTCCCTTCTTCTCTGTCTCCCTACCTCTCTCCTGTCTCACTCCCCCTCTCTCCCCCTTCTTTCTTCCTCTCTCTCCTTCTCTCTCACGTAAAACATTCAAAGTATGCCTTCCTTACACATTTAGTCTAAGGATTGAGACGACAATACAATCTCGAGGTTTAACAATGACACGGTAGGCAAGACAGCATGTCGTTAAAAAGGTAAAAAATTTCCAATAAATATGATTTAAACGTAGAACTTGAGCGATTTTGTATCGTAGGCAAAATGTGACGAGAAGAATAAGAAACGATATTTATTTTTCTTTAAAAAGGTCAGGGTACAAAGATTTAATTTGCAAAAGAGTAAAAGCCTGTAAGTCGAAAAATCGATTTTGCGTGTTATCTCATGGGAAATAGAAATTAACTTCTGGAGTCGAACCCTGGTCTTTTTGAGGATTTTTTTCAAATGCCTTTTACTTTAAGAAGCAAACATTCCTACCAAATTTCAATCTTCTACCTACTCGGAGTTTGTTTAAAATAGCATTACAGTCAGTCATAATTAGTTCTCCATTCCCCCACTCATTATATAGCCTTTTTAAGAGCGGCGCCACAGTCGAGCGTGAGGGACAAACTTAGCTTATTATATAAAGAGGTATATACTGTTATATTAGGAGAAAATAACCCAATTTAAATTTTGACTACTATTTGAATATCAAAAATATGTTCTTTTGTAATAAATTACATTTCATTGGACAATTTTGGAGGTGAAACGGATTTTTTTTGTTATTACCATGGATTATTTCTTGGGTATCATGATTTACATTACTATAATATTATTTATATTAATGGGCTGCTTTATGGAACGAAACGGCCCTGCCGTTATTTCATTTTTACAAATAAATTTCTTGCCAAGCCATTCGAGTTGAAAAATTGACCAAAGAAAAGCTCATAGCCATGCCATTTGGCTTTAGATTTTGTGGTTTTCTCTTCGCCCGAGGAATCTCATTCAGACGAGTCTCCGCAAGAGAGCAAGAGAGCAAGATCGCCTACAAACGTTCCTGGATATAACCTGGAATGTAAAATCTGCGAGTGTTAATACCAAAAGCATGTGAGAAATAGGGGGATAGGAGGACCAACCCGACGAAGACCTTCGTGAAGGTCCATTGCTAATGAGAGCAATTGTATAAGAAGCGCAATTTGTATCTAAGTTGTGAAGAATGAATATTATAATAAGGTAGTTGATAAAGATAATAATAATGATAGTGATTACGATGAGAAGGAAAAGAAGATGAGGAAAATTATATTGAACCATTTGGGCATTACATTAATAGCCAAGTTTATATGCCGTAAATGTTAAATTAGTGTACGAAGAACCACGTGAATAATCAAAACAGTGAATTTTGAGGGTTTGCCGTATCTTCCATTGGGCACTTTCACGAGAGAAATGTCAGCTTCTGATTTTCTTCCGGAAGACTTCCACTTAAAACGGTGAGATCATTTTTACAACGAATTGAAATGTGGAGATTATGCTGATGGAACTGATTCTTAAAAAATGTTGAAAATTTGTTTGTCAATTTATATCTTATCCAATCCTTCTCCAATTTTGAAATCGATAAATCGGTGAATTATTAGTTGTTTTCTGTTAGAGCTGAATTAATAGCTATTGATTGGCAGATTGGGAAAAGGAATTCGTTCAAGCTGTATGGGAAAATAATAGTGCTATGCCTATCGTTCTATAGAAGGGGCCTCAAACTCATACTGGTGCATGGTCTGTATGAAGGCACTGCATCGAATCTGCATGTTGCATAAAGGCACACACAAAATCTGCAGGCCACATTCCAATTCTTCACGCCGTTACGTATTCTCTGGATCTTCACTCTACCATCCTACTAGTGGCGGAGACAGGGCGGGATTAAGGCATAGGCCAAGTAGGTCATGGCTTAGGGCTCCGCGCTTTAAGGGTGCGGGGCTTGCCTAGCATGAAAGGGCTGCTGGACCCCTATGACCTCCAGAAAGATAATGTGTTTGCCGCTCCCTGTTTGATTGGTTCTAATTATTAGTCACCGCTGTCAGCGGTAACAAATGAAGAGTAATATTTTCAAATGCAAGTAGTTTCGTGAAAACGGATGAAAAACTCCTTTAAATGTGGTATGGTTGGAAAACACGGACTTCCGTGAGGGTGCAACGGGTGTTCATTTTTTCTCAGTTTCGTTGCTTCGATTCCAGACACGTTCCATTTTCCATTTGATTAACATGTAACATGTAGACCTATAGTCATAAACATTTTAATTGTCTCAAAATTGACATATAATCGCAGAATTTGCATTAATTTACGGAGAAAAGAATCGTTTATTAACTCAGCTAATTCGAATTCGATCGAATTGTGAGATTGTAGTAGATTTTTTCCAGATTTATTTACATTTCAAAAGGATGTTACCAAGGTTACTGGCATTGTTATCATCGGTGTTTTCAATGCATTTACACATAGCTTAAACTCAACAAGAAGTCCAAACCAGGACTAATACAGGCTGGTTTCCCTAACCTTGATATTTTAGTAGCCCTGTTCAGTCGATCCGATTGAAATATGCCATTTTGGTGATTTATTTATGTGAAGATTTTATATACCATATTCGGTTAAAATCCATACGGTCAGGTCTCTAGAAGTACGTGTAAAAGAAATATTATTTTACTTTTTGTTCTGGTAGCCCTGTTCTTTAGCTCTGCTTTAAACATATCGATTTCATTATGATATATTGTACAAATCTAATATGTATACAAAATTTAGTTGAAATCCGTCCGGCCAGTTCCTTCGAAATCCATAATTACTGAAAGAGTTTAATAATTAATTGTGGCTGGTCCGATCCAAATATGTTATTATGGTTTTGTACATGTGTGCATTATAAATATTAAATTTGGTTAAAATTGGTGAGGACAATTTAATACAAATACGTGTAAAAAGAAAATTTTGTATTTCTTTTATTGTGGTAGGCCTGCTTACTTTATCTATACTAAACATCTTGATGTTGTTTTATTATGTTGCATACTTTCTTCATAAGAAATTTCGTTTTGATCAGCTTGACGAATTTCTTACAAATTCGTAATTACCGAAAAGTTTCATTTTGCAATTGTGGCACCCCTGCTGAAGACGGTTCTCTCGGAAAGCAATAATTAAATGCCATATTTTTCTCTTCCTATCTCTTATATGATCTGTAAGTTATATACAGCCTTGCCTCGTTTTACGAACTTCCGTTTTACGAGTTTTTTCTTATACGACCTGAGCAATTTCATATCTATTTTTCGATTTGCGAACAAATTTTCGCTTATACGAGTTCGTTACGTTCGCATGAAAATCCTATTTTTCAAATATCGAATAAATTTTCGCTTATACGTGCTCTATCCGCTTCGGGCAAATTCGTCAATTGCATCACGCTGTTCCGAATAAGTACCATTATCTTGGTCTCAGTACGCGCGTTGACGTTCTTTGTGAAATTCGGTTCGATGAGTGGTGTGCATTTTTATCTTTTAAATCAAGATATATTTTTGTGAATCATGGCTCCTAAACGTGCCAGCCTTTCAGGTATTGCAAGTGGTAAAGTGAAAAAAGAGAGACGGGCTTTAAGTGCAGCCCAGAAACTAAATATTACTCAAAGATTGGAGAAAGGCGAGCGGTCGAAGGACATATGCGTCGCATTTAACCTATCGTAGGATATCATAGGCTAATACTGGTAATATATACAGTAAGACATCATAGGCTAATGACTAAGAATGTCATTTAAATACATTAATATATCATTATTGATGTTTTTTCTCAATTTGGTATCTTTTGTATTGTTTTTAAGTGAACTATGGGATTTTTTTATTTTGACCTTCGGAACCAATAAAAAATTTTTACATAGGAAGTAATGGGAAAATAATTTTTGTTTTACGAGTTTCTGCCTAACGAACAGTTTTCGTGGAAAGAATTAAGTTCGTAAAACGAGGGAAGGCTGTATTAGAAAATTATTCGGATAGAAGACATTTGCCGTAAAACAGTCCGCGAAACCACATAAATACGTACTTTAATTTCGGGTATAAAAATTCAAGAATCTTTCGATGCCGTTTTGTAGGTATTTCCTATAAAGAACGCCTTCAAAATCTCTATGTATTCCATTTATGGAGTATACTTTTCCATCTTGTTATTAAGGTGACCATACGTACCGGTTTGGCCGAGACAGAACCGGTTTTGAAGTCCCGAAAAACTAAAGGAAAATAGTTTTTTGTACCGGTTTTGGGATGTTTGATCCAAAGGTTTCGGTAATTCTGACAATCCACAAAAGCGAATACAGGAAACGCTTGATAAAGATCAATGGAACTAAATATCTATACACATTATTTTCTATATAATATAATTAGCCGAAGTACGGGAGGTAGATGATCTTGGCGCTTAGCTGCACACACTTACGGCATATTGCCGAGAGTGTGGTATAAATGCGCAGAGGGGGAAAATACCGGTAAGAGACGGCGATTTCCATCGTTTGTAGCGACCTGAGGTAGGGGTGTTAGCGAGGAGAGCGAGAATTGATGTACTCGTATGCACGTATACTATCACAGCGTACTACGCTGTAGCTAACCGGCCTGTCAGAATCTCGAAGTTTTGGCTCGGCCAGTATTCGTTGGCCATTTCACTTTTTGTTCTTTTTATTCAGCGGAATTCCCTCGTGTTCGACTAGTTTGAGGGAAATGATAAGTGAAGACGCAGTGCCGTAACGAGGGTACGGCGAAGAGTGCATTTGCCTTAGGCGCCGCCTGCAATAGGCGCCAAATGTTCCCGCAAAAATTCCGAATTTATTTTCCCAAAAACATTAATTTGATACTCCAATGTTAAAGTCATTGTTAATAAAATGCTTCTATTCTCTTTCAAAACACAGGAAAAATAATATTCTACATAAATAAGGTGTTTTCTAAAATGTTGCCATTGTGTTCTGTATAGAAAACGTTGACAAGCTTCCTAATGGAAATTTAAAGGAGCCGCGTACTAAGCTAAAATAGCCACATGCGGCTCGCGATCCCCGGTTTGGCCATCCCAGGTCTATACTATTGGTTTAATATTTGCAAATAATTGTTTCGGCATTTATCGTGAGGGGATGTAACGCATTGCCCACGTACTTAGAGTACACACCCCTACTCCACCTCTAATCAATGGGGGATCTACTGGAAGGGGGAAGGAGAGATTAGACCCAAAGCCCTAACATACGCAGCGGGAGGAAATTGTAACCTTTGAGGAAAAGGAGAAGAGAAGTTGTGTAGGACTCCATTAAACGAGGGTGTCCAACGCCTCAAATTACCGGAGGGAGCAGGTGCGACAAATTGCCTACACTCCAGGGGCAAACAGAGTTGTCTCGGTTTTGCTGATCTGAAATCTGGTCACATTATATATAATCGCTGGTTCATAAATTTTTCGAAAAAACTCCCCGGAATAATTGCGCGAGTCTCAGCTATTTTGGTATATTTGGAGGTTCTGATAGCTAATATGATACTCCTGTCAGAAATTAAGATTTACAGATATATTGGACATTAAATCATGTAATTTAATTTAAATGTACTCACCATCCAGTCATAATTTGGGTCGTTAACAGTGAAAACAACCAAGATTGATTTTCAAGTACAAATGATGCTGAGTAATATGTTTACTGGATTAAAGAAACCTTTCAATAGCAGAGTTTGTTTTACCAAGAAGAACTCGCTTTTTTGTTTTGTATCTATTTTTTATAATATAAAAAATAAATGTGTTATACAAAGTCGTTTTAGCATTACATAAATAAGGAAGTACCTAATTCACCCCCACCCCATCTCACATTTTTCGGTTCACTGGGACCCTGTACTGAACCCTGGCCTAGGGCCCCGCAAACTCTTAATCCAGCTCTGGGTGGAGAAGCACTCTTTGATGTGCTTTTAACCCTATTCATTACAATAATACTAGATCCGGAATCATGGCTTATGCCCTTTGAACAAACCTAGAAATTTGCTGAAGAACATTGATCTGTAGCCTAATTGCGCAGAGTGTTATAAATCGAAATGAGCAATAAACTGAAGGTTAATTTGTAAGTGCTGATTTAGCACAACTCTTAAATTTCTTAGTATTTTAAAATATTTACATGAAATATATTATAATATATACATTTGAATTTGTACCGTATTATAGTAAAAAGAAAATTGCTTCAAGTGCCATATAAATGCTCTTTGCCTGAGGACCACGGGCTGTGTGTTTGAGACCCTTTCTCTATAGCAAAGCCTAGTTCAGATCTCAAAATGGAGAATTTTTGTAAATTTCAATTTATGGAATTGATAAGAAAGAAAATGTATTTATTTTATTTTCTTATTCTACAAAGCTTCTGGAAAACTGTTGGTGCCACCAAGTGCTCAATTTTTTTGTTTTTTAAAAAAGAACTTCAGTTCACAAATTTCTGAACAATACTGAATAAAATAAATTCCTTATTACACTTATAACTTCCTGTATAAACTGTATGATTAGAAGTTGCAACAAATGGAACACCTACATATAAGACAACTTTTTAAAATATTATTAATTATCTTTTTTTCATTTGCCTTACTTTCAAATCCAGGTCAGTAACAGTGAAATAATGTATGATAAATCTCATATAATCAAAAGAGTTGCTGCTAATCAATCTGCAATCAGACTACTCCATAAGCGGTCACCTCCACAAAACCGGGAATTCCTTAATGAAGATGATGTAGAAGGTAATGCAGAGATATATCAGATATCGCAGCAGTATATTTATTTAAAACAAATTAAAAAGCATAAAAATTAATGTAACTAAATGAAAAAAGTGGAAATGAGAAAAACAATTCAGCTTTTTTTTAATATATGCTTTTCATTGTGCCTTGTTTTGAACAGACATCTCTCGGGGTGATCGCAGACAAAGAGGAAGGAGACGTGGAGGAGGTCGTGAAGAAGGGGTGTTCAGGGCAGGACCCCGTATAACTGGTGGACAGCAAACTGTTGCATTGCATTTTGATGGAGATGCTTCAAAATATACTTTAAGCCATAGACATTATGAAGGTCAGAAGAAAAGATGACACTTGATATGTCCCCTTCCTTGAATCACCTACATAACCTCCTTAAAATGAACTGATTATATATTTAGTTCTAAATAACTGGTCTTAGAGTTCTTATTTACACTTTTTTACTTATAAAATTTTTCATGCATAAACAATATTCCCCATATAATTTTTTTACAATGCTTGTGAATATATGTGAAGTTTGTATTTACTAATATGTTTATAATTTTTAATTTAGATTCTTCAGCATTACATACCTGTGAATTTTAGAAATACTAATAATCATATATATATATATATATATATATATATATATATATATATATTCTATAAAAGTGTGTAGACTTACTTTAGGTGAAAAATATGCCAAAAATATTTTTGGTTTTTCATTACTAATTTGGTGCATTTGGAAGTTACTAATAACAGAATGCCATTCAGATTTATCAAATATTTTTATTTAAATTTACTGATATATTTTTTAGATATTACTTGAATGCATTTAATTTGTTTTTGATGAAATATTGTCTTTCATCTAATTCTTTCAATAGGCAATGGACGCTTAAGGCATCCAGATGGCATATTACGAGATTGGAGATTAAAGGACTGGAGTGGTCGGTTTGAGAGGCATTTCCGTTTTCAGGAAAATGATGGAACTCTGACAGTAAGAGAACCTGGAATATACTTTGTGTATGCACAGGTGAGATAGTTGTCTTTTTATGAATAAATAAAATAATTTTGTCTGTCTAAGGAAGAGTAATGTTGAGACAAATTTCTTTCTGTTCAATCATATATAAGAATGTCTCAAAGTTTCTCAAATGTAAAGCAAAAGACAAAATATATGTCTTTTCCTTGATCAATATCTACTTCAGCTGAAAAATAACTTTTTATAACAATGATTTGTTTTTACTTCCACTAGGTATACTACTTGGATGAACACGATGTTAATGGCTTCCGCATTTTGGTGAATGACTCACCAGTGCTTCAATGCACCGTAATGAGTCATGGAGGAGCCCAACCTAAATCAAACACCTGTTTCACAGGAGGCTTAGTAGAACTACAAACAGGAGACAATGTTGTGGTCAGAGATGTGGTAGCACTGAGATATTCAATATTTGAGCTAGGAAAAAGTTTTTTTGGGCTATTTCGTGTGACACATCACAGTACAGCAGCTAGGGAAGGACCTTGAACATTGGATGGTATTTTCTTTACTTCCCTGCACCATACAAATGGAAAAATTAAATATGTTGAACTTCTAAAATAATAATTGCCTACTGTGAAGCAGAGAGATTTTAGGAAAAAGAAAATCAATTGCAGTGCTATACTACACCCAGCACCTTTAATGTTTTCCTATTTGTGAAATGGAAAAGTAACTCAGAATTTCATTATAAAATAATTGTTTATCTAAAAATATAGCCAATGATTAGGTAGTAGTCCTTAGAAGCAGTATTATTGGCTGTTGGTAAATTTAAGATCATTAATTTTTCTATTGATGAGAATTAAATTAAAAACTACCAAATGCAACTGGAAGTAAAAAATTACCAGATCGCAAAATCAATGATTTCTAAATCTACATAAAGTATTTTGAATATAACTTAATTGAAATACGTCAAAGGAAAGTTGATAAAAAGTATTATGTTATGCAAGCATTCCTTATAATGTAAATAAAATTTTGATTGAATTATGCAATAGGCTAGAATATTGGAGGATGCAATGCAATGATTATGTAGAAAAAGAAAAAGAGAAATTTGAAGTAGCAAAGGACATCACTGTGAACATCTTTGTATACTTAGAGAAGCGCTGTGCTTTACTTATTATTTTACTTTCATTATGTAATATGATTTCAACAATATTCTCTTAATTGCTAATCTGAATGTTTACTTCACCATTATCTCAGTCAGTTTCGTCAATCAAAATTTTTTGTAGAAGAAACCATTACACTTGCCAAATCCTCAACATATAACAATGGAGCAGCTGCAGAGTCAAACTTTTGATGACATGAAATAAAGAATGACATATTACTCAGGTCTGTGATATAAAAATCTATTGTTTCAGATAGAATGACAATATACTGCCCCAAATAGCACATTGGTGCAGATTTTTGGTGATAGTGTTATGATAAAAGTGCTACTTAAAACCATGAATGAAAATGCCTGTTTAATAACTGAATTGTCAAAATGTTGTTTCATATTTTCTTAAAAAATGTAATTCATTTACTCTAGCTTTCAAATTTTAAGTATTCACAGTTCTCCATGAAGGAAAAAGTTCATACGAACTGCAAAAGTTTTACAGATGGAAGATGATGTTTAAGGCATATTGAAAAATGATTTATGTACCTAATAATGAAGAAATCACTTTAATCTACCTTGTTTTTAATAATATTCATTTCTATCATTTTTCCTTACAAAATTAACTTTAATGAGTGAAAGATAAGTATTTTATGATTGATTAATTAAAGCTGGGCATTTCAGCTTTTTTGTTATGCCTAAAATAGCAGAATCCTACTGAAGAATGAGTTTATTTTATGATTTTCCTCTCTGATTCAAAGTAATTCAATTTTTAAAACTTCATTTTCTTGTGCTATGCCTGATAAGGTGACTAGATAGATAACTACATACTAAACATGAATTTCAAGACATCGAGTGTCGTATTTCGGAATTCTAAGGTTTGATTTTTCATGAATCTCTACTCCTGCCAATTGTTTTGGAACTGTTCAACATTCAGCCAAATTTTCAGCAGGGTTAAACATAAAGAGAAGTATGTACAATGCATCTTATGCAAGTGATACAGTGAGTTAGGGTTTAAGTGACAACACAATCAATACACTAACATTTAGGTGCAGGCATTTGGTAATGTAATGTGGCAACCACAGTTGTTGTGAATTGATTTTGAAAGCTGACTGATAAAATAAAAAATAAATTGTTAATGAAATAGTTGATCATTAATTTTTATATGCATATATGTATTGAACTATTCAAATCCCGAAGATTTCAAGAACTACTGAATCTATTTCATTCATTCTTTCAGTTATAAAAAGACGTACGCCTAAAGAGGCTGATGCATTTGAGTAAACACTATTTTAATACACAAACCAGACTAAAAAGTAAAAAATAAAATACATTAAAATATTTTAATTTAAATTGCTTTTACTTTTTAGGTAAAAAATAAATTTAAGAACGAGACATTTTATTGAATGAACATTAAATTTAAAAACTTCAATTTTATTACAAAAACTCATTTTAAAAATAATAGCAATTAAAAATGTATTGTGAAATTTTTAAATTTAAATTGATATTTTAAAAATGAAAGATTTTCTAATAATAAAAAAATCATTTCATTTGATGTTTAGCAAAAATCTCTCATTTTAAAAATAAAACCAATTAAAAAAAAATTATTGTGAAATTATTAAATTTTTTATTTAAAAAATGACAGATTTTGTGATTAATTGAAAATTTTATTTCATTTGATGTTTAACAAAATCTCTCGATCTTAAATTTATATTTTTTAAATAAAAGCAATTTAAATTTAAAAAATTGAAAATTCATTTTATTCTGATAATCCAGTTTTATACAATAAGATCGAATCATATATCGATATCGAGATCAAAAAAGAAGCAATGAAATTTTTCAAACTGAACGTGGATATAATGAAAACTAGTATATGCTAGTATCGGTAAGTACTTCATTATAACATGTTTTTTATAATAGCGTAAGGTATTTAAATGCGTAAAAGCATAGGCTAATTCGAAATACATTGTAATCTATCATAATCAACAATTTAACAGACATGATTTAGATGGGTAGGAAATGGTACATTTTACTTCAATCCCGATTTTTCATCAGTCAAAAGCCGGGAAAGGGATAATGTGTTCGAGGAAACTAAAGAGTGTTGGAGGTTAGAATTAACAGATAATGTAAAGCAGGCATTGCTTAATCTGTTTATTTGCATCGTTATTGCATCCCGATTTTTCATCAGTCAAAAGCCGGGAAAGGGATAATGTGTTCGAGGAAACTAAAGAGTGTTGGAGGTTAGAATAAACAGATAATGTAAAGCAGACATTACTTAATCTGTTTATTTGCATCGTTATTGCATTCCATTTGTAAAACATTTTTTATTAAACATATCGGAAGTATTAGCACCAACTATGTAACGAATTGCGTAATAGGTTTTAGTTATAATTTTTGAGGAAATGGGATGGACTATTCCTGGATTTTACCTGCGGCATCATCCGTAATTTGTTGCTTTCAATACGTAAGTGGTGAATTGTAACATTGCAGATTTGACAATCGTAGTGATTTACAACAACGTAACTCCCATAAATTGGCACAAGAATAGGATACAAAATATATAAGGTATTATAGTGGAAAAATATGATATTTTTTCTTAAAATCATTGGAGTACATTATGTATGGACTTAGCATATACTCTATTTACCAAACTTATTCTTATATATCTGCAGTAGGGGAGCAACTTAATTAAGTATTATAATATGAAACTCTCCACTTTTGCAGTGTGTATACTGCTTTTGAAGAATGAATTTGAATGTGACTTAGGAACCTGACTGGAATCCTGTTTCATCTGTTATCTTTCATCTAATATCAAGAAAGGAAATGGTGAGTGTAAGAGATTTTGTGTGTTACCAAGAAGATGAAATGGGCTTTCCACTTCTCTCATAGTGTTTGGCAGATCTGATGTGGTAGACACCATTGTTATTAGGTGGGTCGGCAATCTTTTCTGCATGGCAGGTCCTATTCTCAGTTGTGAATGTTTTGGAGGGCCACATTGGAAGTCAAGAAAGCCTTAGAAAGCCAGATGAATTAATAAATCAGAAGTTATCTTGAGTTTCTGTGGTGTCATATAAGCAAAAATCAAGTATACATAATTTACCAGTGTTAAAAATTCACAACTTGCTGAAAAAATATAAAATTGCCCATGTGAAATTTTCCCGATCACCTTTTCATCACAGTTTTGCAGGCTGCATAAAGCGCTCTTGTCGCTGCATGTGGTGCACAGATTGTATGTTGTCGACCCCTGTTATAAGAAGCCAAGTGAACACTGCCTCCTTCGTTCTTTGTATCCCATGCACTCATTACAGTTTTCCTATTTATAGAGATATGTTGATTATAACATACTCATGTAAAAAGTATATTGATATAGTAATGCAGTCATTAAAAGGTTCTACTTTGAGTTTTAGATGAATATGTACGTTTTAAGGATCCCCAAATCCAAAATAGGTTTCTGCAATTCTAAGTCGGTTGTTAGCCATCTGTTTGTAGCTTTATGTTTAGTAAAATCTGATGAAATCTTTTTTTATATAGGATACAAGTAGTTGGTGTTTGCATTCTGCAAGCATTTCATCTCATCTTGAAAAACATTAATTTTTCAGAGAGATATTTCATTATTAGAAATATTTTTTAATTCATAAGTTTTCTCCTCTGCACCGATTTTTGTTCTTTCCTTATGGAACAATATTATAGTAAAATCAATCCCTAAAATTTTGCAATTTTAAGAATATTATACTTTTTCCATTGTGGGGTACTAATGCTACACATTTCTGCCAAATTTTAAAGTTGTAGCACATCTGGAAGTGAAATTATATTTATCTAATTGCTTAAATTTAAAAAAATTTTATTGCCCACAATAACAACTTCATCAATATTTTGAAATATGTATTTGTGCATTTGCATCAAACTTGAAATAAGTGAAAAATTTAAGCTCCCTATCTCTAGGGTGACCATATTTTTTTTAGAGAAACTAGGACATTCCCATTTTTAAAAAGAGGACAAAATTAGGACATTTTAAACTTTTTTATAAACAAAAAATTATGAACGTTATATGATCTATTGATAAAATAGAAATTTCTTCTGGTAAAATAAAACAGACATTCTTTTAAAAATACATTTAATACTTTTAAAAAATTAATATTTTCTAAGATTTTCGGCTCTTTAGTTATTTGATCTTAAAATTCTTGGCATTTCTTTTTCATATTATGTGTAGTAAACAATAAGCCTTTATTTACTTCAAACTGTAACAGGTTTCTTCCCTTTTGTTCATTGAATGTTCATCAATGAAGACCGAATATAGAAGGAATAAATACTATAATTTTCAATAATTCAGAACTTAATTCTAAAGTTTGACAAAAAAACACATTCCTTATGCAGTAGTTCATCAATTTCTTATTTTTTTCCATGAATTTTATACCATGAAATTAACTGAATAGCCTTGAAGAATGGATAGGGTGACTATATATTTTTTATGAAAACTAGGATAGCAGAGGAAGAAATTAATTTTAGGAAGAATACAAAAATAGGACTATAAATTTTTTTATTGCAAAAGATAAAAAACAGAAAATAGTGGCAAAATAAAATACATCTTGTTGACATAAAAATTAAATAGGTATTCTTTTAAAAACATTTAATAATTCATTGAAATTAATATTTACTTGAAGATGAAATTTCTTCTAAAACTTTTGGTTCATTAATTATGTGGTTGTAAAATTCTTCACATGTCATTTGCATATTATATTTAGTAAATAATATTCTTTTAACAGCTTCAATTTTTAATTGGTTTCTTTCCTTTGTCCACTGACTATTTATCAATGAAAATACATGTTCAACATTTGCATTGTGGCCAAATACACAAAAGATGAATTGTACAATTTTTAGTAACTCTGAAGTTAATTCAGAAGTTTTACATTGTTTAAAAAACATCACCCATTTCTCATTTGCAATTAATGTATTCCATTTCTCATTTTCTTGTTGTGTTTCCAAGAATAACTTTAAATTATGCCATTGATCAAACAGTTTTACATCATCGACTGTGACTCCCTTCTCACAGATATATTCTAAGCAGGAATGAACATTGTCCCAAGAAGGAATTTCTGCCAAATCGATCCATTCTAAGATTTGAAACTCATCTAATGGTTTTAACCATGATTCAATATATTTTAAAGTACGGCCATACAAATTCTCGATTTGAACTCTAAACTGTGTGACTTCATTTTCCTTACCATTTTCTGTTGCAATTTTTAGTATTGAGCACACTTTTAACGGAAGAAATTTATTGGTTTTCCTCTCCTTGAGCAAATGAAAAACAGTCTAAAGGATTTTCCTCACTTCAATTATTGAAATACAGTCTCTTTCAATACGTTTTATATTTCCTTGAAAGACTGACATGAATGAATGAGCGAATGAAAGGTATGCCTCATTCATATCATCTTCAAAAAATGTTTTCAATATTGCTGGTGAATCTCCCAGCGACAGAAAATAGGATTTAAACCCTTCATAAAGTTCTTAAATGCGATTTATGGCTGGAAAGAGAGATAACCATCGTGTTTTGGTATAGTATAAAGGTTGCTTATACTCTGTCTCTACAAAATTGCAAAAGTCCTTTAGTGATTCAACTCTCAAAGTATAAATAGAGAAATGATTGTAGATTACACTAACTAGCATTTCTATATTGACTGGTTGTCCATCAAAACTATAATGTACAGTATTATTTAAAACGTGTGCTGGACAACCAATTCAAATTAATTTATCATTAAGTTTTTCTTTTAGTTTAAAATACACATTATTTCTTCCAGCTCTTTTGACACCACCGAAGTTAGTATTACAGTTATCACCAGAAAAGGAGATACATTTAGTTATAATGTTCTTTTTGGTTAAAACATCACATATCATATTTGCAATTGTGTGTGATTGCTCATTGGGTTGATTATTTATATCTAATAATTTACATTTAGTTCCACCGTTTTGATAGTCAAAGTACTGAATTAAAATTGGGAATATTTTCAGTGAACCATGATTGCTAGCATCTGTTGAAATACTTATATATGGTATGTTCTTTAAATCATTCATTACAAGATCTATTGTATGTGGTCCAAAAATATTATTTATGATTGCCTCAGCCTTAGTCCTGCCACACAACATTTTTTGACAAATATCTGAATCAGGAAACATTCTTTTCATTAGCGAATCCAGCAAGCGGTATGATTGGTGATGCATTACTGTATGATATGCTGCCACGCCTTCAGAAGCTCTGATGAGTTTAACATCCTTGTTAGGTACAATAAATTTTTCCAAAGCATTTGATGAAGCCGATGCACATCTGGTGTTATGCTTATGTTTTTCAGTGTTCAGATGTTCTTTCAAATCAAGTTTTCCTTTATTTGCAACAGAAATAACACTATTGCAAATGATACAGATTAAATCATGTTTAGTTTTACCTTTCTTGAATGAAGGATGTTCTTGAAGCATTTCATTAGTTACTATGCACTTCCTTTTTCCCATTTTGGCTATTCTGAAGGGTACTTATTTAAGAAAATAAAAATAATTGCATGAAAATTTTCCTATCTGAAAAGTGATAAACGATAAATTATATTATAGTAATTTTATTTGTAAATAAAAAAATGTAAGTTAATGTAGTTTACAGATAATTTCCACTTCAGGTATGTAATATACTTAGCATATTTTAGAAAAGTAATGTATTTATTACTGATTATACAAATTATTTTACACCCATATCTATGTTTATTTACATTATTTCAACACATTTAATGGGCGGACACTGCATTCTATTGAAAAACAATAGCAACTACTTGCCTGGGATACTAGTGGTGTTGGACCAAAAAGTGCTGAACATGCACATCACCAGATACAAGCATATCACGATTATTCCATGTTTTTTCAGCAATAATGCATACCATACACTGCTTTCTTTGGAAAAACAGTAGTAACTACTTGCCAGGGACAAAAACATAAAACGATACTTTGATATTATCGATGTTTTTGCTGCGATAGTGCGTACTGTGGTACTTTTATGTTATAGCCACTGTAACTTCAGCGCTATCTATTGGGGGCCGGGTAAGCCATAACGCTCTCCATTGACGTAGATATGACAGCACGTGTGGTCTGTGATATTTAATTAAAACCCAACAATAGCGCAGCAGTCACGGTGGATATAACAGAAAAGTACCCGTACTGTGTGTACCATAATTTGTTTGGGTATCACTGACATTCTTATAAGTTATGCTTAAATGAATACAGAGGGTGTAAAAATTTAAAGTGAATGTAAATCTCGAGTTGTAAATAGAAAAACTAGGACAAACGAGGACAAATTTTAAAAACCCGCAAGGACGTCCGAGGACACCTTAAAAAAGAGGACATGTCCTCGGAAACCCAGACGTATGGTCACCCTACCTATCTCATACCTATACATTTATCTATTTGTTTAAACTTGAAGAATTTTTAACAGCCAAATCAATTAACATCAGAATTCCTATAATCCCTATTCAGTTATTTCATGGATTCTACCTTTTCAAAAAATTTCAGCTTTGTGGAACATTCAGAACTATATAAACATTAAATATTTGTTTAAATGTTTGTGATTTTTTGCAGCTGCATTGTTGAAATTTCTTGAGATTTTCAATTTTTCTATTAGGTTTTGTACATAGTCCAAACCCATAAAAAATGTCGAGTCTCCAGCTTATCTGGAAGTGCCTGAACATTAGTATCCTATAAGTATCCTCTTATCTATACTATATGACATCTTCATATGCTTACGTCGTCTTAAATATGTAACATCATAAAATAGGCTGAAAGATCCAGAAGGACAATTTAATTAAGGGCACTAATACAGCTCATTCATTCTCTTTTGAAAGCATTGGTCTGGTTGCCATGCCAATTTCCCATTGTTGACACCGGGGAAAAAACCCTGGTACTATCCCTCTCCAGCCCCACAATTTCTGAGGGGTCTGCAACAATGGCGTCATGAGTGACAAGAAATGGAACTATGTGGAGTTTGCACTGCTTCAAGCTCTGTATCTCCGCTGGCATGGAGAGGGTGATATGGTTCCAGGCCGGGCACCGTAGGCGCCCAACACGACTCTAATCTCCATCTAACCCAGCAACAATAACCTTTCCATGGCATCTTTTTCAGGTTTTAATCGCTGTGCAATTCCCGCACTAGCTTTTTGAAATTCATATCGCATACTACTGTTTCCGTCAGCTGTTTCCATAGCAAACTCCACATAGTTCCATTTCTCGTCACTCACGTGGGGCCGAAGAGGGATATTACCAAAACTCCATTTTTCAGATAAAAAACACGTATTTGGGCAAAGACTGCATGTATTTGAACTCTGTCTTCACAAATAAGAAACTACCATCTTTCAGCCGTCTGATAGTTTAAATCCGGAATTCAAATCTTGATGGGATGTAATTTTAAAAAGCAAACAGCCCCTTAAAATATGAATTTTCCCAATTTCGGATTTTTCTGTTTGGTTGTGACTAAAAATCTACAATTGTGCCAAATTTCAAGTCTTAGCTCATCTGGAAGTGCCTAAACTCCTATTTGTTAATGATATATCCTAAGTAAGAAGCATCAATATAGTATAAATTAACTGAAATAGAAACTTTTAAGTTGAACCATATTCCATAACAATGGAGTGTAGTTTATTCTTAATAATTTTTTCAACATGTTGATTTCCTCAAAATTGGCTTCATGGATATTTATTAAAACTCATCCAATTACAGAAAAAATAAATCTGTAACTTCCACAGTGGTGGAACTACAAACTTTTGGCCCCCTCTCCACAAAAATAAATTTTGGTTCTATTCATAATTCGTTTCTTGGTTCAGTTATATATGTCACTGTAAATGTGTGCTTTTTAGATAAATGTACACATTTCCCATCTTATATATAAAGCCAAATGTGTTTAAGTAACAATGCTCATTTACCGTACATACTTTTACACAAATGTTTTGATTTTATTAATTTTTTGGGTTAATAAATAAATGGGAACAAAATAACAGTTCTTAAAAATACATAACTATTAATTAATGAGGTTATTTATTAATCATTGCTAACTAGTAGAATGAAAACATATGTACAAGTTGCTATACTACCAAACTAATTTTATAAACAAACATATACAAACTTTATTTTGCATATATATTTCTATGAATAATTATTTTAAATAGATTTTTGGGCTGTGAGATTGTGCTTGCAAGTGTACTTTTTTATATGCCTTACCAGTCATTTATGCCATCTGTCCAAGCGGAATGTAGTTTTGAAAAAAATAAAATCAGATTTTCCCAATACTCAGAACACTTGAAAACCCAAATGCTACTCAAGTTTAGCATCTGAGAATTCCACCACAACCTGAAACTACACGGGCGTAATCCCTTCAGAAAGTTCATCATCGCAAACAGAATTATTTAAATAAAAGCTATCATAATACAGAATATTCTGTTATTTAATGTTATGAATAAAAGATAAGTGAATTTTCAAATACATCCTTTAATTACTATCCTAAGTTTCTGACAAAATTTGTTATTTTTACTTAAATGTTGAATTTGTTATTTTTATATTCTTAAATTTGTAGTCTGTGTTAAATCCCCTTCCATTAGGAGTTAATACATGAGGTATGATCAGAAAGATTCTGGACAATATTTTTATCTCTATGATAACAGAATTCACCTGCTATTCCATGCTGTTTCCCTCAAAGTAGTCCCCTTTTGGCTTGATACAATTCCATGAATGTCGAAAAAAAAACAGTCAGCACGCACTTTGCACTGGAACAAACTTGTCTGGCCTTCTTCGGTCACTGCCAATTATGTTAATAATGTTTAGCAACAGAACCAAAGTGACTGATACCATCAACCTCTCATCATCACATCTTATATCTCTCACTAATATGTGCATGGCGTTAACAGAAGTACGGGATTTTAGACTAGGGAATCCCCGGGTTCCCCCTCCCCTCTGATGCATACACTGAGCGTCTTGTACAGAAATATTACCACTAGGCAATATATAGTAACTTTTTTAGGACATATGGCTTAGTTAATATTATTTGCGACATCAGGCTGTATGTTTGGATGGATTTTAATCGAAATCCTTAGAGCCATTTTTGAGTACTGTAAAGATCCATATATAGGAAGCACTCATCGTGATGGTTCTTGCACCTCTCTCATTTACTGTTGTATCAGACGGCATATCAAATATTAATGGCATTTGGTCGGCATTGCCTATTTGACTAAGGGGAAAATTGAATTTCTTTCTTAATTATATTATATAGGACTGGTATGCAATTAATTTCTCCTCATGGTCTTTGGGTAAACGTCGGCGGATTGATCAATTATGTCTTTTGTACAAACGACGACACCAATGCATAGATGCTTTGAAGTCTTTAATGGTTAATTCTTTGGATAATCTCAAAGCTTGCAAATGAACAGCTGATGTGCTAACACCCAAGCAGTCCCTTCTTGTATCTCTTATCCATTTCAGCAAGCATTCTTATATTTTAGGATGGTTTGTTTTACTACTGCAGTTCGCCTTTTTGGTCTTCCCCAAATTTTTTATCGTTTCTTCAGCCATTTTCCATTTTCTTATAAGACATTCACTGGGCCCAAATTCATGTTCAGCCACTCTATTACCATGTTTTTTAGCATAATGACACACTCTTAATTTATAATTAGCATCATTACTTTGTCTCTTGACTTTCATTTTTTCTATCATAGATAAGGGTGAAAATAAAATCCATTAATAAGTGATTAATAATCCATGCTGTCATTTGTAAAGTAGGAATGTAAGTTCATTTTACGTACGTAGTAATACTTGAAGAAATTTACCTGCGAATTAGCTGGGTATTGCAAAAGTAGTATCAATGTAATTTTTAATTTTCAAAACATCAAATTGATTATAATCAAAAATTTTTTTAAGCTTCACTTGACTTTTATTTGACTGGTGAAAAATGGCATAAATTTTGTCCAAAAAAATCTTGAAATGGCCTATTTCATTGATTTCATTTAAAGCATCATCCAAAACAAGTTGTAATCGATGATTCAAACAATGCCAAATTATAACCTCTGGAAATTCTTAAATTAATGTTGTAGCCACTCCAGATTTTCTTCCAAGCATGGTGCTCACTCCGGCAGAACAAAATGCGATCAAATTCCTCTTTAAATATTGTGTCAAACCCTGAATCATTTAAGGTTTGTCGTAATGTTATAAATATTTTCTGCAGTGGTTGCTTCCAGTTCTACATATCAAGAAAAATTGTTGGTGAACAATCAAGTAATTCACATTTTAGAAAAATTACAAGAACAGATTTGCTTGAAATTGTTGAAGCTTCATCAATAATAATACAAATTTTTGACGTTATTTTTGATAATTTTACTGAAAATTTCGTTTCCTATTGATTCAGCAATATGCTCTACAATTTTAATAGCAGAAAATCGTGAATGCAAGCAGTTCCCTAAATTGATTACATTCTTAATTTGCAGTTCTACTTCGTCCTCCATGTCTGACATTGGTCTGTTTCTTTTCACTAAGCTGTAAACTATGTTAAAAATTTTACTTGTCATTTCAATATCTTTTCATTAATTTTATCAAAAACTTTAATAAGAGTTTCCTTTTTTGATTTCTTTAGTATATTTACAACGTTAGTATGAGAGTTTGATTCAAAATGTTCTTTCATTTTTTGTCATGAAGCTTGCTGAACTTTTTTCTCGAACCCACATGCGGTAATGTTGCACTTTTGCCATTCAGAAGAATTATGAAAAGATTTTCCTTTAAAGATTCCTAATTGTGACTTATTCACACAGTGATAACAGCCGAGTTTTTTGTTTTTAATTACCAAGCCATCATATTTTTTAGAAAATATTGTTCTTGCTCAGAATTCCAACAATCGGGCAATAAATTTAAATTTTCAGAATCATGAAAATCCTCTCCCATTGCAACTGAAGAGACATTTTCAGATGGTTGGACATTTGCAGTGCTAGAACTATTGACTACTGACTGGACAACTGAAGACACATTTTCAGATGGTTGGACATTTGCAGCACTAAAACTATTGACTACTGACTACTTTTTTGGGAAACCAATCTCTAATACTTTTTTGACGCTTCATTGCCAATCAAGACATTCGTCTATGACGTGATTGACCTCATAAGTTTTCCATGGTCTCCGCTGAGAGCCTGAGTGCTCTCTTTGGCATCCAGCAAAAGTTAACAGCTGGTTCTTATTTTCAAAAATTCTTTAACAAACGGTTCGCACGAACTGGTGCAAACCAGGTCCAGCTCACCACTATATATATATATATATATATATATATATATATATATATATATATATATATATATATATATATATATATATATATACACATAGGCATAGGCCCGATAAGCTTGCGTGTTTTTTGTTTTTGTGTTCGTGTGTTCAACGTGTCTCTTCGACGCCCCCAGCAGCCTGCCAACTTGGTCTCCGACTTGGTAAGTGTCCACTGGGCTTCCTTCAACACCTTGTTGCCACCCTCATCACTACCTTTTCATTTCCTTAAGTCTATATATATATATATATATATATAGTAGCGAACACGCTTTCCTCAGAGGTGGATTCCCATCCTCCACTGGTCGTGTACTGCCACCACTTCCGTAGACTGCCATTCACTGCCTTTTTTCTTCCTTGTCATTTCCTTTTATTCCCTTCTCTGCCCTTTCTCTCTTTCTCTCCCACATTCAGCCCTCACTAACTCTCTCTTTCTTCAAACAAAAACAAAATGAACATCGGAAGCACTACAATATATATAAGTTCAATCTGCACATTATAGTTAGCATTATGGCCTTCAAAAATCTGACTTGATTAATTCTTCAGGCATTATTCATGTGCATGCGCAAGGAGTAATTTTATAGAATTCCAAGTTCGCAGCAGTTATGAATTTTCTTATATAATCCTCAGTGAATATTCTTCTGAGTGATAATGCAGTTAACAAATGTACTGGGTCTTTAAAAAAAGTACTAGTTCTCACTATCCAAAATGTAAATTGTTTTATTCATGTATTATTTATTATTAAGCACTTCTGAAATAAAGGATAATTTATCAATGAGATATGTTTTCTTCTTTTTCTGAAAAATTATTTTGAATCAATTTCTCATATATTTATTATGTAAAGAATATTACTATTTTGTTTTAATTTATATGTGGAGGTCCCTATCTTCAAATTACTTTACAGGGGTGGGAAACATAAGGAAATTTACGTAGCCCCTTGTTTACTTCTTCCTTTAAGTTCGTGAACGGCTCATAGACGGTGCTGCCATTCGTTGAATCGAAGTAGTTACACAGGAAATTGATGGTGCTGTTGCTAGTACAGGTATCATAGCCCTCCCTTCCATTGCTCTTTTGAACCTTTACGCATTATTTACTGGCTTCCTTATATTTAATACTGGGACATATACATTAAATAATTAAGAAATCAAAGAATGTTAGACATGTATTTATTTAATCAGGCGAAATAATTTCAAATTAACAATGACAACTCAAACAATCATTTTGTTTATAACTTTACCCTTCCACTTCCATTCCACTTAGTGAAGGATTTTGACGAAAAATTCTCCACCGCTCAGCCCTGAGGAAATGAAACAAAGTATTAGGCAATGAATATATATATATATAGTTTTATGTAGGTCTCACCAGCAATCCGTTAAACATCCGCATGAACGGTCACCGGAATAGCATTTCTCTCAGATGCCCCCTCCCAGTTGCATTACACACCAATGCCCACAATGTCCCCTTCAATAGTTGCTACAATGTAAGGGTTATTCGCGCCTTACCTAATGACACTCCTGCCCCCCTTCTCCGACACTGGGAACTAGCCCATATACATCTTCTTGACTCTTTTTCCCCACCTGGCCTCAACCTCCGCTAACCCTATTAGTCCCCTTACAATGTCTCCTCTGTTACATTGTAGCTATTTGCACTTTACCTTACCACACTCCCTCCTTATTGGCTATCCCCCCTTCCTACTCCCCGCCTCCTCCAATCATCAACCTTCCCACATCACCCTGTCATTCCCCGACCAGTGTGTCACTTTCACTTACTCTATCTCCATCGCCGAAGAAGGGCATAGGCCCTATAAGCTTTCGTTTTTTCTGTGTGTGTGTTTATTTACGTCTCTTTGACGCCCCCAGCAGCCTGCCAACTTGGTAAGTGTCCGCTGGGCTTCCTTCAACACCTTGTTGCCACCCTCATCAATACCTTTTCTTTTCCTTTATATATATATATATATATATATATATATATAACAATTTTTGGCTAGCAATAAATATTTTAAAATATTGCGATGAAATTCCTCATCACTTAGACAATTACATTATTTGTAAACATTCTGGTTCCCTTAAAGATATCTATATATATATATATATATATATATATATATATATATATATATATATAAGATATATATAAACAAAAAGGTTAATTCCAGTAAAATAAATGTTCATTGGTTTAATAAAATTTTACATAAATACTTATATTTATAATGTTTCCCTTGTCATTCGCACTTTCACAGTTTAACTTATCTGATATTGAGTATTTCTCTAAATACTCTCTCGAAAGTGTTGTATATTTTTGCAATTGATTTACTGCGGCAACATGAATGACGAGCATATTAAAACGGCATCAGGTTTAAAATTATTTAACGCTTCGATGATTCACCAATTACTATGCTTTCTTTGGGATGCCTACAATGATGTAATTAAAAATTATAGAGATGAGAGGCAGTAATTCATTAATTATCCTCTATACAGAAGTGTACGGAAATTCCTTCCAACAGCACTACGAATTATTTTACTTAGGATATGCAGCCAAGGGATAGCACCAAAAAGTCCTAAGTTTCACATATAATACTTTGATAGTTATTTACATATCTAATGGAATCATTGGGAAAGGCGTTATATGCAGAATGTGTATATTCATACATTAATTTGTTAATGTGTATAGCTTGAAGTTTTCATGAGGTCAATCAATGGACAAAGTGGGGCATATCGAGGCTAATGATATGTTTGTTTTGCTAATGTAAATTATGTGAAGGCTATAGTAATAACATAAGAAAGTGCGAACAAAAGTAATGAATTGAAGAAATCCCAATAATTAAATCGACACATTTACTCTGACAACATAATAAAATACAACTTACCTGTCTTTTGTTTGCAAGAATCGAAGCAGCTGAATTCTGGGTCTTCTACCATCATCACAGCCGTTGACTGCACAACTCCTTCCAACCATTACTTTTCACTTTCATTTTCAGTTGTCAACGAATTCAACGCGAAACTAAAATGGCATAAAATCTTGCCCCTCTGGAAATTCCCTGGTTAATTTAGTGTAGCCAACCATGGTGTTACCAACTCCCAGCTGTACATTTCCATTAAAATTACTTGACTTCTGCTTTTAGTTCTTGTTGCGGTTGATAGATGGTGGTAAAACACTATACCAGGCTTTGCTGTCCAAGTTAATCGCCCCTGATCTACACTCTCTTATAAAAACAAAACATTCTGTTGAGCAGGGAGGGAGGATTCAACGTCCCTGCCCTAGTGTACTCCTTTCAGTTTTTTTTAATCTGGTCACCTTATCAAATCACATACAGTAGACCCTTGTGCAATGTAGTAGTAATGTTCCTGAAACAGCAGCATTGTGAGAAAACATGCTGCGTGAATTTAATGATTTATGGAAAACAATAGGGTTAGGTTCCCAGGGTTTGGGAAGCTATATGTATACTTTTAGTGCATAAAAATTGTAATATAAGATAATATTAACAAGATAAAAACAATTTTGAAACTTGAATTTAAAATAATTTATACCTATTTAAAACATTTCTTTATTTAAAATTTTGCACCACTGGCTTCCTGAATTCCATTATCTTGCATACAGTAGAAAGAGATGGGTTTAGAGGGCCAAGGTAGAAGGGCATGGTTTGCAGTCTTTTGATCTTGAAGGTTGGCGGAAGTAATCTGTAATGCATCTCGGCATTGCTGTAGTCTGCATGGATTTATAAATCTGCTGATATGGTAATGTGTGCTGTTCAATAGCACGTTTCAATTTAAGGTTTCTGTCCATGTTAGAATATTCTTCTATGAGACCACTTGCAAGCTTGTCAAAACCAAGCAAAGCTTCCTGTAACAATGCTGGTGTGAGGTGATCTTCCTCTTAATGCACCTCTTCCTCATCTTTGTGGACTCGAGCTTCTGGAGCATTTCTTCCTTGGTCACCTCCTGGGGCGAGTTCAACAATTCTTTTATTTCTTCTTCCATGTCATCGAAGCCCTCACTGCCCATTGCCCTTGCCAGCTCCCTCATGTCAGATGTGAGTGTGGGAAAACATTGGACATCTTTCACAACTCTGCGCCATAATTTGCTCCATCCTGCATTTCAAGTTGACTGGCTCACCTCATCCCATGATACTTTGATGTCTGCAATTGCGTGGGTGATGTTAAACCCACATCTGAATTCTGGGATGCCAATATCGGGTTTCTTCTCCAATGCCTTGAGAAGTTTCCTCATGGTCTTCCTTGTGTAGTAGCACTTGAAGGTCTTGATAACTCCCTGATCTAGAGGTTAGAGTATGGAAGTCATGTAGGGTGGCATAAACAACCTGCATATCCAGGTTTATACTTTCCAAAGCCACTGGATAACAAGGAGCATTATCAAGAATAAGGAGAACCCTGAATGGAAGATCCTTTTGTGCAAGATATTCTCTTGCCTGAGGCACAAAGTATGATGTGTACCAATCTGTGAACATGGTTGCCGTTACCCATGCGTTCAAGTTAGACCGCCAAATAACAGGTAAAAGAGACTTATGATTACCCTTTAATGCCCTGAGGTTCTCTGCCTGGCAAACCAGTATGGGTTTACACTAAATATTCCCTGATTCCCTGATGTTGGTGCAGAAAAGCAACGTCAGGCAATTTTTCGCAGTTTTGAACCCAGGCACTGCTTTTTCCCATTTACTGATGCAGGTTCTCGGTGGCATCCTTTTCCAAAATAAACCTGTCTCATCAGCATTGAATACTTGGTGGGGTTGGTAATCGTTCTCTTCAATTATCCTTAAAAATTCTTCCATCTGGGAAGACACGCCACACTCCCGTTCCCTGGTGGAATGAGGAATGTGCGATGGCCATTCGAAAATGCAAACGGGCATTGCAAATTTTTAATAGACACCCCACGTGTACAAATCTTGCGGCGTTTTGATGGTTGAGGGCGAAAGCTTGCCAGGTCATCAAGGATGCGAAAAGGTCTTCGTGGATAAAGTATGTATCCTCCATTAACCACAGGACTCCAGTTGCACAAGTACGGAATAGGGTTAATAAAATCTCGGGCAAATACCACCCTACAAGCGTGCCAGGTCTAGAAATTAGAGGCCAACTTATAACATCTTCTGCTGCCATTGGCGAAGCATTAGGCCTCCATTACGCCAAGGTTAGCAGCACGGCCAAGCACGAGCCTTCTTTCATTCAAATCAAAGAGAGAATGGAAAGAACTGTACTAAACCTTGGCAATGTCAGCAGTCCAGCATCCTGCAATGAACCTTTTTCATTGTGGGAGTTGAAGTCAGCGATTGGTGATGGTAAGGACTCTTGTCCTGGCTTGGACAGTATCCACAATGCCTTCCTCAAACATCTGCCCATAGATGCTGAACAGGATCTGCTGGAAACCCTCAATCAGTTTTGGGCTGAGGGGGCTTTCCCTGAATCTTGGCGGGAATCGGCAATTGTCCCTATCCCTAAACAGGGAAAGGACAAGAGCCAGCCATCCAGCTATCGCCCAATCTCCTTGACCAGTTGCCTGTGCAAACTGATGGAGAGAATGGTCAACAGACATCTAGTTTGGTGCCTTGAGAGTGGTAACCTTCTCTCAAATGTCCAGTATGGTTTCCGACGTAGGTCTACAGTGGACCACCTGGTCAGGATCGACAGCTTTATCCAAGAGGCCTTTCTTCTATGCCAGCATGTCATAGGAGTCCTTTTTGACATAAAAAATGCATATGACAATACCTGGTGATACAAGATTTTACGCACTCTTAAAGATTGGGGTTTTAAAGGTAGTCTACCAATTTTTATCCAAAACTTTTTAACGGGGCATACTTTTAGAGTTCGTTTGGGCAATCACCTCAGGGCTCTGTTTTAAGTGTTACGCTATTCGCAATAGCTATCAATGATGTTGTAGACTGCATTAACCCACCGGTTATAGGCTCAGTGTTTGTCGATGACCTAGCTATCTTCTGCAGGTCATCGAATTTGAGGATGGCTGAAAGGCAAATTCAGCTGACCCTGAATCGGCTCCATAAATGGTCTTGCGAAACTGGCTTCCACTTCTCCGAAGAGAAGACCAAGTGTATGCATTTCCACAGACGACGGGGATTATTTCCTGGTCCCTCTCTTACACTTGGTGGAGTTACCCTACCGGTGGTGGATTCTGGACGGTTCCTTGGAATGACACTCGACAAAAGATGGAACTGGAGAAGTCATATTGGTATTTTAAAAGATAGGTGTTTTAAATGTTCTACGATACTTGTGTAATTCGTCATGGGGTGCTGACCGCAAATCCATGCTTCTCTTATACAGGGCATTGGTACGATTAAAGCTTGACTATGGGACCTTCATATATTCTGCTACATGAGTGTCTTATCTCCGCCCACTGAGTACAATTCACAACTCTGGCCTCAGGTTGGCAACTGGTGCTTTCAGGACCAGTCCAATTTCCAGCATCTACTGTGATGCTGGAGAACTGCCTCTTGAGATGTGGAGGATGATTTTCATGTGTAATTATGTCAGCAAGATTTTATCCCAAAAGACACACCCCTGTTTTAAACTTTTGTTCAGACTCCATTTTATTGAATTATTTTATAGAAGACCTAGGGTGAGAAAACCCATAAGAATTCATTTTAAGAACTTCATTGATGATGCCCGGATTCAGCTCCCTGAAGTGCATCCTGCTGGTTTTAATGAAGTCCCGCCATAGCAGATGTCTTATCCAAAAATTAATATGGATTTGTCTCGCTGCAACAAATCAGGCACACATGCTAGTGTATATCTGCATCGATTTATGGACATTTTGGAAAAGCACCGTGATGCCACTCACATTTACACGGATGGCTCCAAGTCAGACACGGCCTGTGCGTGCGCTGTAACATCTTCCCAAAATATCATCTCCGTGGTGAAGCTGCACCCGCTGTGTAGTGTTTACACAGTGGAACTGTATGCAATCAAGACCACCTTGGATGAAATAGAGTCACGAAACATGTCCTATTTGATTTGTAGTGACTCTAAGAGCGTATTGCAAACCATCCTTTCCTTTGATTCCTATCATCCTCTGGTTCAGTTTATTCATTCCTGTCTTCCCCTTTTAGAGGCCATGGGGAATAACATACTCTTTGTTTGGGTTCCAGAGCATGTGGGAATCAAGGGGAATGAGAAGGCCGACTCTGCTGCCAAGGAAGGCCTCTGCAAGCAAGAAATAGACTTGCGGTCCACGACAGCAGCAGACCTAAAAAATTTTTTTAGGTTAATTTTAGCGAAACAATGGCAGGACTCATGGCTGGGTTTATAAAACAACAAATTGCGGGACATAAAGGCTGTTACAACTTCTTGGTCCTCTGTCAAGAATAGTAGGCTGGAGGAGGTAGTGCTGACCCATTTGAGGATAGGGCACTGTGCGCTTACTCACTGTTATCTGTTCACACAGGAGAAGGAAGTACCGCACTGTGATCATTGTGACTCCCGTCTCACTATAAGACATATCCTGACCAAATGTACCCACTACCAAGGTATGCGAAATAGTCTTTCGATGCAAGGCCAGCTTAACGATGTTTTGGGCGATGACCCAGTTAAGATAGACGTGGTATTCAAGTTCCTCAGGGAAGCTAAATTGCTTCCATACATTTCACTAATTTTTAATATTACATTTTTCTATACACATTACCTATGTACAATTTCAGCAATGTAATATACATATTTTATTCAGTTTTTTATCTCTATTAGTAAGGAAATATATATAATAACTTTTATAGTATTACTAGTTTGAGTACGATGTGAAATGACCTTGCTGTCGACGCACCTTATAAAATCAACTCTACTACTACTACTACTACTCTTCCTTGTACAGCTCTGCAGCTTGGTGAGCAGCAGACACACTCTCACCAGAGAAATTTGTCAAACCAACTAGCACTAAATTTTCAGTCCTTCAAAGGCATTCCTTCTCACAAACCTTTTCATGGATTTGCTGCATCTTCTTCCGGATCACAGCGCCACTGAGTGCCACTCCCTTTTCTGTCTAATCCTCAATCTAGGTGTTCAATAACCTTTCTTATTCTGCTGCATGGACCTCGTACTCATATTCCTTATGGAATCACTAGTAGTAGCGGCAGCTGTAAGACTCTACTCAATGGACTCCTTGTTCTTTTGATTGGTGTAAATAGTCGATTCATTCACTCCATATTCTCGTACCAAGTCTTCTTCATCAATGTCATTGATTCACACTTAGCCTTCTTCTCATTTCCAGTATCACTACCCTTTCACTTGAATTCTGTCGTGAATGGTTGAAAAAGGGAAGGGGTGGTTGAATGTTCAAAAACCATTGCAAAGGTCTTAGTATAGTTGCTTCTTCAACAGTAAGTAAAAGTACACAGGATTCTCCAAAAACCAAACTCCAACACGACTCTTCTGTCCAGAATGACCCCACTAAGGGATTTAAAATAATCAGTGATTGTCTCCTAATAAGTTAGTTATTTCAGTATTTGAAATACTTTTGTATTTTGTATTTCAAATACAAATTTTGAGTATTTTACTATACAAAATACAAGTGCAAAATACTCATGAAGTATGTTTGATCGCAGTGTTGTATATTATGCTTTGAAGATTATTTTATGAACATGTGACTGTAATACATGAATCAAACGTAGAACCTACATGAATTCAGAATTCCTTGACCTGAATCAAACGGAATGAATGAAACGACGAACTGAACTTAAATTCCCGCCCATTGTATATACGATGCAATTTATTGCAATAGCTTGATAGCTTTGATTATCGAAGTGAATATCGAACGAAATTTTCACGCCAAAGCTACCAAAGTCATGCTTATCACTCACAATCCATCGTGATTTAGTTGCACGTGTGTTCGTCTAATTATTATCACTAACTTTTATTATTTTATGGAAACAGTAGTAAATAATTATGGAATACTTAGATGGAGGTAATATTTCTGGTAATCCAAGAGTGAGTGGAGAAGAATCATTTGGACCACCTGCTATCTTAGATGGAAGATATTTTCAAATATGCGTAGAAGAAGAGGACGGCAAAGTTAAAGCTGTTTGCCAGCTTTGCAAAAATAAAGAAACAATCATTAGTGGTACAATGAAATCAACTACTAACTTTAAAACACATTTAAAGGTAGGATATTATGTAAATGAAAAACGATATTCTTAATGACTACTTATGTTCTCAACCTAGTTTTGTGAACCAATCAAAATTTTACTAATTCAGAGACTGCATCACCACGTTCTTGAAGAGTATGAAAACTATAAAATAGAAAATAAAGTAAGTGGGAACAGAATCAAAAGAAAGATTGACAATCCAATTGAAAAGAAACTAAAACAATCTAAGCTGGAAGTTTTTCAGCATAGTACTACTTCCCTAGTTGCGAGACAGAAAAAATTTGATCAAAATGTTATTGAGTATGTGATCAATAGCATGAAACCATTATCAACTGTTGAAGATGCCAATTTTATCAAAATATGTGAAGGTAATTTTAATATCATCTGTACCTTGGAACAATGTTGTAATAAGTTATAATTATCAACAATTTTTTAAAATTTTAGATCTTGATTCAGAAATCCAAATAATGTCTTGACGTACTTTAGGGCATAAAATTGGTGAATATCAGGTGTTTATATGCGAGAAATTAAGAGAAACCTTGAAAGAAATCTCACATGTATCAACAACAGCAGATATTTGGTCTACAAAGCATAGAAGTTTTATAGGTGTTACTGCACATTGGGTAAGAAAGTTACTCTTTACTCCACATAATCTTTGATTTTAACCTATGCTGCTCTTCTATTTCAACTGCCTTATGATACTCCAAATTACAGTTTTTCTTCTTTCAAACATTCTAGGTTAACCTTCACTCATTTTAATGTGTTGGTGCTGTATTAGCCTGCAGAAGATTTAAAGGAATTCATTCATATGACAGTTTTGCTGAAATTTTATTTGAAATTCATTCCGAGTTTAAACTAAAACATGATCAGTTGGTCTCAACTATTACAGACAATGGTACTAATTTTGTGAAAGCGTTCCAAGAATTTGGCTTCTCTCTTTCATCTCCAGTGGATTTAGATGGTAATTGCATGCTTATTCTTCCATCTTTTAAATGTTTACATTTTGTAATACTTGTAACAATTTTTACCTACTTAAAATTCATATCCCGCAGATGATTTTGAAGATAATGAATTTGAAAATATAGAATTCCATTGCTTGGAGCCTCGAAAAATAGACAAAATTTCAGAAATAGAATATGGAAATGCTGCTATAATTCTACCTCACCATTTGAGGTGTGCGAGTCACACCCTAAATTTGCTGGTAACAACAGATTTTCATAATGCTCTGAAGAGTTCATCTGCCATAAGCCTACACCATCCAGCTCTTTCAAAGTGCTCTGCTTTATGGAATGCATCGCGTCGACCAAAATCTTCTGAAGTAATTAAAGGTTCATTTGGGTGTCAGTTATTGTACCCTTGTCCCACGAGGTGGAATTCACTTTATAATTCTATTAGTCAATTAATTAAGCATAAAGATAAATTGAATTTATTTTTGAGAAACTCAATTTAAGCAACACATTTAAAGAGGTTGAGATAGAATATTTAGAAGAATTCATTATAATGATGAAGCCAATCGCCATTGCCTTCAGGCCCAGAAAACCTGCTATTATGGACAATTATTACCTACACTTATGTCCCTGCAAAGCAGGCTGCAAAATCAGCTGGAAAAAAATTTGCGTCACACAGCTGGAATTGCAACAGCATTAATGAAGTACTTGCGTAATAGATTTGAAAATTTTTTCAATTTGTCTCCAGAAGTGAATGAGGCGATTTTGGCTTCTTGCTTTCATCCAAGTTTTAAATTGTGGTGGATTCCCGACAGTGTTTTGGATTCTGAACGCAAACACATCCAAAATCTCTGTATTAATTCCTTAGAGGATTGCTAGTACATGTGATGATACCTGTGACACTACTAGTGGTGGAGAGAATGACGATTTTTATGTACTTTCAAATGTCAATGAAAAGAAGCAACAATCCCATATTGAATTGGAAGTTATCAGCTACTTTAATGACAAAAATAAATCTCTCTCAAGTTTACAGAACTACTCCAATGTTAAGAAAATGTTTATTAGATTCAACACAAGTTTATGTTCATCAGCACCAGTGGAGAGACTATTTCCTTTTGCTGGATTCATCCATTCACCTGTAAGAGGATCTTTGTCAGACTCTTTTCGAAAAACTTGTGTTTCTCAAGGGGAACCAATCACTCAGAGATCCTTGAGAAGTGATAATTTTTAAAAAATGTAAAAAACATACTTTGGGTTTACTTGTACAATATGAATGTATTTTGTATTTTCAGAAGTATTTAAAATACTATAAGTATTTTGTATTTCAAATACACCTCAACCTGTATTTTTCCTCGATCAGGGCAACTCCGTGTTCTGCCATATCTTTAATGCAATTGATGAACCTGATGCACTTTTTAGAAGCCCAGAGTTCGGGATCCAATTCTGTGAATTTCAAGTCAAGACCAAGTATGTTGAAAAACCTCCAAGTGTTGGCTGACACAAAATAGTCCAAATTCTTCTCCAAGATGCTATCCAGATCGACAGTCACTCTCTTTGAGTGGTCCTCATTACCATCATTTTGGAGAGCTTGAATCAATTTGGCTTTTTTATCTATCGATACTTTTTTATCAAAGAAAACAAGGGCAACCAGCTCTTCGCTGAGGTACCACAGATGACAAGCAATCTTCTTCAGAGCAGCGTTGGCAACTATTGAGTTTGTAGTCTTGTACTTTTGGAGGTTCTTCGACAGCATCAGGTCTTTTAAAGGCACAGCACTTGGAAGTGCAGCTTGAAACCACGCCTTCAAATAGAATCTCACAACAAAAATTGCTATGGCCCTTATCCCAGCTTCCTCTTTTTTCTTCAATGGAAACTGTCCTTTGAATATCCACAGTTTGATAGCATAAATGGCTTTGGCCATCCAATGAGCCTTATGCATTGCACCAGGAACAAGAAATCTAATTCCACGAGAAGGTTCATTTCCAAGAAAGGTGATAGAGATTTCCAGGGGTTCTCAGTAATCATCGCGAGGTTGCTGCTGGTTCAGTTGGTCTGTAGCAAAAGTGATTATTTCGTCTTTAATATCGGCAACAGCACTAGCAGTGAACTCATCATCTAGTGCAGTTCTGTATTCGGACTTATCCAGTGACACCCAATGAGCTTGAAATCGCTTGAAGATTGGTATTTCTGGGCTCGCTGATGGACTTACAATGACAGAGAAGACAGCTTCCAGTACCAGCTCCAATATGTGGTGCCTGCAGGGAATGTAGAGAAGGTTCTTGTCTAATGTATGTTCAATCCAAAGACATGCTTCATTTTTTCTTCCAGTATTTGACGCAGTAGTGTCAAAACACAGTTTATATTTTGGTGTTCAGCATAACACAGTACAAAACTTACCGACTGGGAGTGCACTGTATTGTAATCTCCTATGAATCAGGTTCACTTGAGTCTCTACACGACAACTTTTTGGGAGAAATCCCTTGGCTGAACTGCACTCTTTGGCTGCCTGATGACAAGTGAACTCACTGCACTATGTGGGCTGCTTATATAGTTTAGGCCATAGATTGCCAGAAGGTTCTAGAACATGCTGGAAGGTTCTACATCATCACAGAAGGTTCTAGAACCTTCCGGAAAGTTCCATATTGTTCCGCAAGGTTCTAGAATGTTTCAGATTGTTTATGAAGGTTTTATAACGTTCTGGACAGTTCTAGATTGTACCAAAAGACCTGATATGGACTATTACATAACACAAAGAGTGCTCCTGCAAGTGGACTTGCGCAGGATTTCTGAAAGGTTATATCTATTGCAGTATTGCGTAACATTGACCAATGGGTGCTGCATCACAATTTTCAATACTAAGTAGCTACAATTCACATTTCAATTCAAATAAGTTTAAATTTAAAAATGAGTGCACCTATGTTTAGCATTATGATATATTGCGATTTTTCAGATCTTGGTAGTGACCCCTAAATATTATTCAAAACTAACCTAATTTTACCAAAATTATTTTTTTCATAATGGAACAGATTCAAAACGTGCCCCCTCCAGTTATCCAAAACTTAAAAATAAAGACCACCCTAATATTCTAAAATAATAAATATAATGAAATGTCAAAAAATTTGTATATGACCCTCCATTAGATTTTCCTATTATAAAACTTCAATGCATGATGTTCATTTCTCCCTTTGGGACGAACAATAGATTACTTAGAATGACTCTTCCCACTCTGTTTGAGTCACTGTTCGAGCTGCTGACTGATGTTTATTGCAGGGTGGCAGCTTTCCCCTCCCCTAGGCACTTGTTTATGATACCTCTTGCACCTCAGTAGAAATTTTTATCAATGCGACTTTTGTACCTTTGTCTTTCGAACGCTATTGTTCGTGACCCACCACATACAAAACTGCAGCATGTATTGTTTTTCTGTTTTGGTTACACCGCATCCCAAACAGATGTGTGAGTGGGAAGAAAAAAATCCATGCGAAATTTGAGTCTGAAACATCTTGTTATTTTACCCATCTTCACCTGCAGCTATAAACTCTCTATTTGTTTTCATTTCTCATCGGTCTCCCCATTTCATCCTCTACCACTGCCCTTATTACCCTTAGAAGTTCTCAATCTATTTGGAGATTGGTATTCTAGAAAATTTTTGAAGATTTTCATAGTATAAAGTCAAAGCCAGTAGAAATCATGAGTGATTCAGTTGCTTCCATGCCGAGTTTCTCAGATTCCGAGGATTTGTATAGACCATCAGAATCGGGTGAGGAGAGTGTATTGCTAACTTCAGAAGAGGACAATGTAGAGGAAGCAGTAGCTGCAGAGGAAGCAGTAACAGAAGAGGAAGAAGATTTTGGAGCCGGGGGTTCGACGAGTGGAGTGCCTGCAGAGATACTCATCGGCAATTCCCTTATACTGACGAGGATAATTTATGAATTGTTTTGGACTTTTCTAAGCCAGTTAGTGTGTATAAACATTTTTTGAATGGTGAACTTTTGAAACTTATTGTGGAAGAGACAAATAGGTTGCGAATCAGTTCATAAATTCGCATGAACTCAGCAAACGTTCCATGATGTGTAATTGAAATGAAATGAGAAAGAAATACAGAAGTTCATTGCAGTACTAATTGCCATGGGTGTGAACTACTTACCAAGAATGAGGTTGTATTGGTCCAACAAACCACTGTACCATAATGATCTAATTTGAGAGACAATTATTGTTGAAATGCTTTCATTTCAACAATAATTCTGATTTAGAAGTGAATATTAGTAGACACTCAAAAATAAAGCCCCTACTTTACCTAATTTGTAGAAAATTCAAGACCACAAATTCTCCAGGGGAGAATATTGTGATAGATGAGTCCATGGTGCCTTGGAGAGGTAGACTTTATTTTAGACAGTATCTTCCTGGGAAAGCTCACAGATATAGTATGAAATGTTATAAATTGTGCATACCAGAGGCATATACGTATAGTATGGGAATTTATGCAGGTAAAAGTGGCAATTCAGGAAAAAGTGGAGTTGGACATGCTCATCAGGTGGTCTTAGAATTGATGGCGGGACTTTTAGATGAAGGGAGAACATTATTTGAGAAAAATCACTCCATCAACTGAATAAATGTGAAGGGGCGGCCAGAAAATCGAGAAAACGATGCCTGAGCTGCTATGAAAAAATTTGTTCAGAAAAAGGAGCGAATGAAGCTCGTATTTGTATTCTACAAAAAATTCCAATTTAGACATCGCTTTTATAGTGTGTCACAGTGTATAAGTAAATTACGTATGTTTTATAAAAAATTGAATTTTCAGCATATTTTTGTGCATCATTTTTTATTTTGATTATATTTCTATCAAATATAAACGAATTGTCTAATGTTATCACGTTTTACTGAACTGAAATAAAACATGTTCCAAAAGAGCATTTAACTATTTTTTAACCTTGCTAAAATTGTAACTTGTACGTATTTTTTCGTAAAAAACCACGCACAGTAACCTACGCCACATCTGTGGGCATATTTAAAGATCAGAATCCTTCCTGAGGGGTGTATGAGCATGTAAACTGTATTCTTAACTTTGGGGATGTGATACACTGGTGGTACATGGCGGCTGCGGGCCCGATCAACAGTGACCCACCGGTGGGTCATGCCAGGGCCGTGCAAAGGTACTGGGATGCAAAAGGAGCTATGTTGTTATGTTGAGACAAAAAATATTAAATGGAGCATATATTTATTAAGTATTAATTATTACAATTATTTTAATATTATTAAAATATAATTATTACAATATTGTTATGTTTTGATAAATAGTCGAAACAATCGCTTATAATAGGCATATTAAATCTTATCAGCTTGACACACAGAGGGAATTTACACAAGTAAGTTCTATGTATTTTAATATTATTATATTTTGATAAATAGTCAAAACAATCACCTATAATAGACATATTAAATGTTATCATCAACTTGACTCAAAAAGGAAATTTACATAAATGTTTTATGTATTACAATATATTGATTATTACAGTATTATTAAATTGTCAAAACAACCACCTATAATTAAATAGTCGAAACAAAATAATCACCTATCATCATCATCATGCTGCTGTCCGAAGACAGGTTTTAGCTGAATCGCTGCCTCCATTTCTCTCTCTCCCTAGAAGCCTCTTTTATACCTCTATAAGTACTATATTCCTGCTTTATATTCTCTAATATTCCTATTCTTTTTCTCCCTCTTCTTCTGCTAATTTTGCCTTCTAAGACTGTCCTTTGTAAACACTGTCTTATTAATATGTGCCCTATCCAATTTGCTTTTCTTTTCCTGATTGTTTTTATTAGCATCCTTTCTTCTCCCACCATTTATAATACTTCTTCGTTTCTCTTCCTCTCTGTACATTTCACTTTCATCATCCTCCTCCATACCCACATCTCAAAACTTTCTAAATATTTTCCTCCTATCTCCTTACCGTCCACATCTCTGCACCATAAAGAGCTATGCTCCATATGTAGCATTTTGCTAATTTCTTCCTTGTTTCTAAATTTATTTTCTTGCTTGTGAGAGGCTCCTTCTTCTCGTTAAATGCTGCTTTTGCCATTGCAATCCTACTTCTGATGTCCTGTGTACTACATCCATCCTGCACTAAAATACTGCCCAGATATTTGAAGCTACTTACTTGTTCAAATTTTTGGCCATTTATCATTATATTTAATTCTTTATGTTCCTTTGACACCGCCATAACTTTTGTTTTTTCGGCATTGATCTTCATTCCATATTGTTGGCCAACCTCCACTAGTCCACTATCTTAAATCCTTTCTCTTCCATCAACACTTCTTCTGTTATTGTTTCTGCATAAATATTAAATATCGCTGGTGAAATAGGACATCCCTGCCTCACTTCCCTCCCTATCGAAGTACTTTCCTTCACTCCCCCTGGCCTCAACCTTCGATAGCTTTTCACTCCCTTTCTGTCTTCTCCCAGCCCCCTACCAATCCCCAACCCCCTCCGTATCCTCCAATCCTCAACCTTTCCGCACTACCCTTCCACCCCCATGCCTCCACCCAGTGTCACTGCCATCAGTTCTCTCTCAGTAGCTGAAGAAGGAATAACTCCGAAAGCTTCTACGTTTGTGATGTTTCTGTATTGTTTTAGTGTTCTTTTACGTGTGTCGCTTCGACATCCCCAGGGCCTCGCCAACCTGAAGTCGTCCGATTGGTGAGTGTTCACTGGGCTTCCTCATCCCAACATCTTGTTGCCATCCATATATATATATATATATATATATATATATATATATATATATATACACACACATATATATACATACCCACTCTCCAATTAACGCTCTCCCAAGGCGAATTTATTTCCGGACGCGAATTTTCTTTTCCGAGGGAAAATTTTTTCCGATGGCGTATTTTTTCCCGTAATGTATTTTTGTTTTTGTTTCGAGCGCGAAACTTCTTTTCCCATGGCGAATTTAATGTTAATAATTTTCCGAGTGGGATTTTTTTCCCGAGCGGAAATTGATTTTCTGTGCGCGAATTTTATTTCCGGGCGCGAATTTACTTTTTCGAGGGGAAATTTTCATTCTGAAGATTTTTTCCCGAGCGCGAATTGATTCTCTCAGCGCATAATTAATTTCCAGACACGAATTATCTTTTCCGAGGGGAATTTTTTTTCCGATGGCATTTTTTCTGATGTTGATTTTTTCCATGGTTGAAATAGCCTTTCGAGGCATAATTTCTTCTGATTGCTATATTTTTTTCCGAGGTCAGATTGTTTTTCGAGAGATTTTTTGCTTTTATTATTTATCCGATTGATATTTTTTTAATGATAATTTTTTCCTAGGGAGAATTATTTCGAGGTAGTATTTTTATACGCGGGGAGAGTATTTTTTTCTCTGCTAGCATAATGTCTTCTGGGAGGGAATTATTTTTTGGAGGAGAATTTGAGTTTTCGAGTGAGAATTATATTTTCCTTGTGCGGTTTTTTTTTTCAAGTGTAAATGTTTTCGAAGCGCGATTTTTTTTCGGGCGCAAATTCTATCTATCCGAATTTTATTTTTTTCGAGGGCAGTTTCTCTTTTCCGAGGTAGAATTTACCTTCCGATATCTTTTCTGTGGAGAAATATTTTTTTCGGGGGAGGATTATATTTTCCATGTGCGAATTTGTTTTCAAGCGCAAATGTTTTTGAAGCGCGCTTTCTTTTTCCTGGTACGAATTATTTTTTTCGAATTTTTACTGAATTTATTTATTTTCCGAGAGGAAATTACCCGATGGCGATTATTTCCGTTCCCGATTTTACAAGATTTTCGCTAATACTAATTAATTCCATATCGTTTTATTCGAATTTCTCTTTGTATGTAAGGGTTTCGTAATTTAATGAAAAAATAAATAATAAAGTAAACATGCAAAACCCAAATCCATTTTCCGAGCGCAAATTCATTGGAATTATTTTCCCAGCACTAATTATTATTACTATATTTTTCCTATGGCGATTTTTCACCGATAGTGGCGATTTCTTCCGACAGCGGCGGTTTTTTTCGACAGCAGTAAGTCCATTCCATTGCATTAGAATTCATCTTTGTGTGTCCGAGTTTCGTAATTTAATAAAAAAATCGTTAATTAATGAGGTAAACGGGTGCAAAACCCGCCACAGAGGCCGACTACGGCAGCGTGTGGGCAAGCGCCTGCCCAACCAATACAGAAGCGGGCCAATCACAGCGGTGGAATCATAGGCTGGAAAAAGTTTTTTGGCCGTCGCGTTTTTTTTCCGGTCGCCGGTGATTTTATTCCCGTCGCCGGTGTTTTTTTCCGGTCGCCGGTGTTTTTTTCCCGTCACGTATTTTATCCCCGTCGCCGCTATTTTTTTCCCCGTCGCCGGTGTTTTTTTCCGGTCGCCGGTGATTTTATTCCCGTCGCCGGTGTTTTTTTCCGGTCGCCGGTGATTTTATTCCCGTCGCCGGTGTTTTTTTCCGGTCGCCGGTGTTTTTTTCCCGTCACGTATTTTATCCCCGTCGCCGCTATTTTTTCCCCGTCGCCGCTATTTTTTTCCCCGTCGCCGGTGTTTTTTTCCGGTCGCTTTTCCAGTCGCCGATTTTTTTACGTTACAAATTAACTTGTAATTAGGAAAATTTTAATTTTATTATTCAGAAAAAGTTGGCTATTAAACGGTGCAAAATCCCGCCACAGAGGCCGACCACGGCAGCGTAGTGGGCAAGTGCTGCCCAACCAATACAGAAGCGGGCCAATCACAGCGGTGGAATCGATAGGCTGAAAAAAGTCTTCCGTCCTCTGGGCGGCTGTAAACAACTGTTCTCGACGGAAGTTTTTTCAGCCTAGCTCCACTTGAGCGCACGATTCCACCGCTGGGATTGAACCCGCTTCCTCGGTATTGGGGGGCAGGCACTCAACCCACTCCGCCACCGAGCCGACATACGGATCAGCGATAGAAGTTCTGGTCACTTTCCCTCCAGCAGGCATGGGCAAACTTCAGTGGGAGGGGTGTGGAGAGGTAGAAAACATGTTGTTCGCGGCTATATTGATGCAGCCCAGTATATATCAATATGTTCCCGTACGAACATTTTAATTTAATTTTATATATTAACTCCTATTAATAGGAATACATGCTTTATTTCGTTTGTGCTTGTCTATCTATACTGCTCAAATTGTTCCAGTTTAATTTACGCAATTGGATATATTGTTTGTCAGCGGAGAAATGCTCATTTATTGACCTTTTCGATATTTCTTTCGTAGAACAAAGTTGTAATATGAACATTATCCATGTTATGCTGGAAAGTGCGCAATAATAGTAACAATCCCTCCGGTCCAGTAATTCTTCTATCCCGGCGTAAGCGATCTGCATAAATATTTTGCGTTTACTTGGTCCATTCGAATTAAAATTAAGTTGAAGGGAAATACTAATTTCCGTAGAACAAGTTTGGAACAGCGTTTCGTACGATGGAGTATTTAAAACTAAACGATATAATTTGAACGAACGCGCACCATAAAACAGCAAAACACTACTGCCCTATTATATCTCTCTGTACATTAAAAACCTCCAAGTTGTTGTAATAATAATCATATTACGCAATGTTAACCCTCGGGTACTCGCGTGAGGTAGATTTCTACCCTACCCCTCACAGCTGGAATGACATGTGGAAGGTTTTTAGGCGAAAATGTCTAGTATTGCATCAACAGTTTTTCTGAGACGAACATCTGTGATGTGTGGAAAATATTGTAGCTGTTTTAAATGCAACAATTGACAGTTTTTTCATGTTTCTCAGTCAACAAATTTCAACCGATACCTATAATTTCTAATCTTTTCACTTTCTCTCCCCATAGTAAATTGATAGTAAATAATTGAATTTTTATACTCTAACTGTATGACATTAATTAATTAATTTACACCATGTGGTTGTGGAAAAAAGTTAGACATGACAAAAATAGATGTCTATGAAACATCTGAGAAATATATTAAAGTTATCACAATTGTACTTTTATAAACTTTTGTTTATTATATATTTATATAAAAAAGTAAATGTAAGTTAACCATTTTTTACCAAATTTCATTTTTGACATTATTGAAATATTTTGTCAATTCCTATTTTATGCTGGAAACGAAATGTGCCTAAAAAGAGGTATCCACATTATCTTGTGAGTTCCACATAATACATGGAAGTTTAGGTTGCATACCAAACATATTAATCAGTCCTTTAGATAAAATAAAAATTGCCTGACAACCGAATCTATTGACTTTATCGTGAAATGAGTTATATCAGCTATATTTATATTTCGAGTTTGTTCCTCAATCCTTTGTTTTGTGCTTTAAACCAGGGGTCGGCAACCTTTTCTGCATGGCTGACCACATTTGCAGCAGTGAATGTTTCGGAGGGCCACACCGGGAGTCAAGAAAGTCTAGAGAAATTGTCTACATAATTTACTAACATTAAAACATCAATTTTTCATTACAGCTTTGCGGGCCATAGGTTGCTGACCCCTGCTTTAAACCCTGCTCTTTTTTGTAAATTTTCCCTTAATCCATAAATATGGTAAATTCAAATTCGACTGTGCTTTTATGGAGTAAGCATAACAGCTAAGTTGCAATACTGGATTTAGTTGTGCATGATATTAATGTCACATTAATTTAGTTATAGAACTTGTGATTTATCCCGAAAAATTAACTGCAACACACCCAATTTTAGAGAGCAACAAAAAAATAGTCTTATTTTAATATATAAAGTTTTAGTAAAATTGAATTGGATGAATCTAATTAATGTAATTTTCAGGGGTCTTCTGAGAAGATGGCACTTGAGGAAGGTGCCGACACCATATTCACTTGGCTGGAAATCCGGGAACTCTTCACCACATCGATTCGCCAGGAAAGCACCAGATCTGTCTACTCCAATTATATTTGTATCTGTGGTTCATGCTTAATTAATGTCTATCCTTGTTTAAAATAATATTAATCCCTGTGATTCCAGATGTTATATAATTGTGTAATTTACAGACTACTACTATGCAGAAATCCTGTGATTTGCCTTCCTGGGGTTGGAATGGAAAACCAGATAATGTAATCCTACTTGACAAACTAAATAAATACAAGACTGTTATATGTAACTATAAAACAAATGTATAGAACTTACTGAGAATAAAGTAAAACAAAGTAAAGTGAGAAAACTTTTTGGTCAACATGAAGAAAAATGAGGTTCCCCCATAACAGTCCTGTTCCCAGAGTAACCCTCAAGAAAGACATATCCTGTTCTTACAGACAAGACTAAAGGTAAGAGACATAAATATGATGCAGCAATCACAAGAATAAGGGTCTCTTCTCAAGGGCTACTCTTATAAAGAAAAACCTCCTGTTCAGACAATTTTCAAGAGAATAAGACAGCTTACATATGATTGTTGATTCTTAAAGAGTGGAGGTTTCTATAATGTCGACCATGAAAGAGTGGAGGTTTCTATAATGTCGACCATGAAAGAGTGGAGGTTTCTATAATGTCGACCCTGAAAGAGTGGAGGTTTCTATAATGTCGACCCTGAAAGAGTGGAGGTTTCTATAATGTCGACCCTGAAAGAGTGGAGGTTTCTATAATGTCGACCCTGAAAGAGTGGAGGTTTCTATAATGTCGACCCTGAAAGAGTGGAGGTTTCTATAATGTCGACCCTGAAAGAGTGGAGGTTTCTATAATGTCGACCCTGAAAGAGTGGAGGTTTCTATAATGTCGACCCTGAAAGAGTGGAGGTTTCTATAATGTCGACCCTGAAAGAGTGGAGGTTTCTATAATGTCGACCCTGAAAGAGTGGAGGTTTCTATAATGTCGACCCTGAAAGAGTGGAGGTTTCTATAATGTCGACCCTGAAAGAGTGGAGGTTTCTATAATGTCGACCCTGAAAGAGTGGAGGTTTCTATAATGTCGACCCTGAAAGAGTGGAGGTTTCTATAATGTCGACCCTGAAAGAGTGGAGGTTTCTATAATGTCGACCCTGAAAGAGTGGAGGTTTCTATAATGTCGACCCTGAAAGAGTGGAGGTTTCTATAATGTCGACCCTGAAAGAGTGGAGGTTTCTATAATGTCGACCCTGAAAGAGTGGAGGTTTCTATAATGTCGACCCTGAAAGAGTGGAGGTTTCTATAATGTCGACCCTGAAAGAGTGGAGGTTTCTATAATGTCGACCCTGAAAGAGTGGAGGTTTCTATAATGTCGACCCTGAAAGAGTGGAGGTTTCTATAATGTCGACCCTGAAAGAGTGGAGGTTTCTATAATGTCGACCCTGAAAGAGTGGAGGTTTCTATAATGTCGACCCTGAAAGAGTGGAGGTTTCTATAATGTCGACCCTGAAAGAGTGGAGGTTTCTATAATGTCGACCCTGAAAGAGTGGAGGTTTCTATAATGTCGACCCTGAAAGAGTGGAGGTTTCTATAATGTCGACCCTGAAAGAGTGGAGGTTTCTATAATGTCGACCCTGAAAGAGTGGAGGTTTCTATAATGTCGACCCTGAAAGAGTGGAGGTTTCTATAATGTCGACCCTGAAAGAGTGGAGGTTTCTATAATGTCGACCCTGAAAGAGTGGAGGTTTCTATAATGTCGACCCTGAAAGAGTGGAGGTTTCTATAATGTCGACCCTGAAAGAGTGGAGGTTTCTATAATGTCGACCCTGAAAGAGTGGAGGTTTCTATAATGTCGACCCTGAAAGAGTGGAGGTTTTTCTATAATGTCGACCCTGAAAGAGTGGAGGTTTCTATAATGTCAATTTTATTCCTATATAGAGAGCAAAGATATAAGAGCAAGAAGAACAGGAAGTTATTTCCAAACCCTCGCAAATGAGACTCCCTGATTACAGCTTTCTATCGCTCTTAACTTCGTCTTGTCCGAGTGCTGTATGAAGCAACATCAGATTTGCCTCTTGTCCTCTCAATTTTAATGAATGACAGGTATCCTTCCAATAACTATAGATATATAATCTCATTTTTATGGCAATGCCAAATAATTTATTTTCTCCAATCATGGTCTCACTTTAATAAGCAATATACACTTAACAATACATAATTAGAATTAAGAAATTATAGAATTATAACACTGTTATTCCTTGTCTTCTTTTCATTAACATGAAAAAAAACATTCTCAAATAATGTTTACTTGATATCTTCCCATTTTATTAATTTCTCCCTATTTTTAAAGTTTTCAGTTGCATACATTAGTAAGATAAGTGACTAAGTAAAACATGTACTACCTCTTGAAATTTGCTTATCTAACGTGAAGAATTTTAGAATTAATTTACGAGGAATTAATAACATTTGTATCTTTTCCAAATTACATTACATAGTAATACTTAATTTGAAAATGTTATCAAATTTCAATGCTTCTGTTGAAGAAATACATACTAACTAACATTACTGACATGCAACCCTAGATTAGAATATTAAAACCTCTTACATTAAATTCCTTTAATAATTCTCAGAAAATAAAAATCTTTTATCTGAAAACTATTGCAAAGAAATTCTACATACTGCTATGCAGAGGCTCAAAACATTCCTTACTTTCCAATTAAAAGGCACAAGTTGAATGATTCCGAGCAATAAAATTTTTAAATGTATTGTTAAAATCCTAAACTAACAGCTAATAATGAATACTAATTCCCATCCCACATGACATTATTTGCAATTAAGAGCAAACCAAAATTCACAACTCCTACATCCTATCCCATCTCTTCTCGCTAATAACATCAAATCCATCCTATTCTCACACCCACTTGCAAATACAGAGTTCCTGCGTTAAGGATACATTCATTACTAGCATATTACAGCTCTGCTTTACCTTTCCATGTTTGACCCACATGGCTTTTACTTTGCTTGGCTCATTCTGGCTCCTCTTCAAGTCTGAAGACATGCTAAAAGATAAAAATTTTACATAAATGTGCAAGCTAATTCACTACAGAAAATTGCAAACAAATGATCATACCTTCACACAATTGAATTGCCTCTTGCTTTGCAGTGATCACCCTCATGAATATTAATATGGTTAAATTATTATGAAAGAACAGATTTAAGCATAACGTAACAAAATAACAATTATATTGGATTAACATAACGAAAAACGTCAACGAAATTTTTCAAATAGCTGTAACGGAAAACGTAATGAAAACAAAAAAATAAATTTAGTTAGCAGATGTTCTGTCTAATGCGGTGAAAATAATAAATTATGTTAGACTGTCGTTTATTGCGTGCTTTCTGTGAAGAAATTGGTTCTCTTCACACGGTCCTCCTTTTCCACACGGAAGTGAGATGGCTTTCTCGAGGTCAAATGCTTAGCAGAATATATGAATTGCATGAAGAAATAATTCAGTTTCTCAAAAACCAAGGGAGTAACTTAGTTGATTTCAACAAGAGATTCAAATCTTCGACTGGCATATTTAGCAGACATATTTACTCATCTTAATGAGTTGAACACCTCTTTGCAAGGATATGGCATAAATATCATAAAGAGCAGAGAAAAACTTGCAGCTTTTTGGGAAAAACTCTCAATTTGGATAAAATGAGTGGAAAAAGGTAATTTTTCAAACTTTCCTATGCTTTATGAAAGTCTCCGAAGATGAGGGACATACAGTTGCATCTGATATAATAATTCATTTGCAAAAATTGAGAGAAACTTTTGTATTTTCCTGCTAACGGAGTCATTGACACCATTCAAAAATGGATATTGGATCCTTTTCTTTTTGACCTCTCTTGTATAGACGACAGTAATTTACTGCAAGATGACATAATTGAAATAAAATCCAGCTCTCACACTCAAATGCAATTTCAAAAAATGACGTTAGAACAGTTCTGGTGTTCTCAACTGAAGATATTTCCACGTTTGGCAAATGCAGCACTTCAGTGTCTTATGCCATTCGCCAGCACCTTCCTATGTGAGGTTGGATTTTCATCGCTACTTAACAAAGGCCAGAAACTGCTTAAATGTGACTGATAATATTTGAGTGGCAAGAAATTTATGAAATTGAGAAGATGCTCTGTTTTTTGACGTGATTGCGATTCTTTCGTTAAATAAAATGTTATTATATATTCTAATTTTTCTTTTTCAAATCCTTAAATTTGTTCCCAAGTCTTTTTACACAGACAGATGGACTTTTTCAAATTTTATTCTTCATTGCTCAACTGTAACTAAGGCTGAGACACATTTAAAATAAAAAATCAAAGCATATTCTGAAAGTCCAAGGAGTGTGGGGAGCTAAAAAGGTTAAGAACCACTTATGTAAAGGAATCATGAACAAAAGTGGTAAAATAGTCTCAGAGCCAGAAAATGTAAAGAATGTCTGGAAAGAATACATTGAGGTGCTGTATGACAAGGAAGGAAAGCCAAGAAATATTGAATTAGATGAAAAAGAGGATGTGGAAAAAGACCAGCTAGGACCATGTATTAAAAGAGCAATTGATGACATGAAAAGAAGAAAGGCTGTTGGGAGTGATATACCAGTGGCTATTCTTAAGGTTTTGGGGTTGAAAGCAGTTAAGAAACTCACAAAATTCTTTAACCAAGTATATGATACTGGCATATGGCCTGAAGATTTTTTAGATGTTGTTATGTACCACTGGAGAAAAAGAATAATGCAAAAAGAGTTAAGGATTACAGAACTATTAGTTTAATTTCTCATACAGCTCAAGTTCTAACCAGAATAATAACCAAAAGAATTGTAGGTTAAATAGAAAAGGAGCTGCAAGATAATCAGTTTGGTTTCAGAAGTAGAAGTTTGTTTTGCAGATTGGGAGAAAGCTTTTGACCGAGTGAAATGGGTATTTTAAATAAAACAAGATAAAAGATTGCTTAAAAACCTTTACTTAGATCAAAAGATTAGAGTTGGGGTTGAAGGCCAGACACGCACACCGCTAATACTTCAGAATGTTGACACTCAGTGGTACTTTCATGGATGGTGTTGCCGTACGTGAACAGTGCATCATTCTGTCACCAGAGTGCTGTACAAGACCACATCAGGTTTGACTGATTACTTTCGTTTTTGGCTACACATGGCGCATTTCAGTGCATTTCTGCTGTGTTTACAATTGTGGCTGTAGCATGGATGACTTTACCTGGGATCAAAAGGCTAACATGCACCTGATGTATGGTGTAGCCAGAGGGAATGGCAGGGAAGCTCCACGACTCTACCGAGACCATTTTCCTTACTGGCGGCTTTCACATCACATCACCTTTGCCTCGATTGACAGGCAGCTCAGGGAGACTGGCACATTCCAAATTAACAGGCATGATGCTGGGAGAATGATACTCCACGTTTTGAGGAGGATGTCCTGCACATGGTCGCCGACGAGCCATCCACTAGCACTCGCTGAGTCGCCAATGCTATGAATGCCAGTCACTCTGTTGTTTGGGAGGTTCTGCACGAGCAACAGTTGTATCCATACCACAGGCAGAAAGTTCAGGCAATGGGTCCAGTGGATTACCCGAGGTGACAGGAGTTCGTGCAATGGTTTCTTCAACGTTGCATTGAAGATCCCCAGTTTGTCAATGCCGTACTGTTCACTGATGAGGCGTCTTTCACCCAGAAAGGCATTTTGAACTGTCGAAACAGTCATTTTTGGGCTGAAGAGAATCCGCATGAGACATTTGAACGTGGGTATCAGCAGCGATTCTCAATCAATGTGTGGTGTGGCATTATGAATGATTTCCTGTTTGGCCCACATGTCCTTCCTACTCAATTGACAGGTCCTCAATACAGGCAGTTCCTGGAAGAATCATTGCCCAGTTTGCTGGAGGATGTGCCACAAGGTGTTCGGCAATGAATGTGGTTTATGCACGATGGAGCTCCTGCTCATTTCAGTTTGACAGTAAGAGAACTTAATGCTGCCTTTCCATTCATGTGGATTGGCCGCAGTGGTCCTATTCCCTGGCCTCCTCAATCACCAGCCCTTAATCTGCTGAATTTCTTTGTCTGGGGAACTTTAAGGAGTGCCATGTACGAATCCCCCATTGACCAGGTGGAGAATCTTTAGCCAAGGATACAGAGAGCATGTGACAAAGTTCGACGGACTCCAGGCATTTTCCAACGGGTGCAGCAGTCCTTGTTGCATCATTGTAATTTGTGCATTGAAGTGGGTGGGTGCCACTTCGAACATTTGCTTTAATTCATTTTGTTGTTTCTGATGTTTTATGCTTTTGTTTCATCATTTCAAGAATGAAAACTCATATCGTGTTTTTATCACAACTTGTTTAACATCATGCCTTGTACTAATGCTTGATGATCCGGCCATGTAACTTTTTATGTCCGTTTCTCGGTAATGAAGCGACATGATGCTGATGGCCCACTGTCCGATGTTGCCGCTTTGAGAGCTATGCACGGAAGGTAGCCTACTCGTAGGCATTTTGGTACGAAACTCTCAAGTTCGTATCTAAGTAACGAAGCAATGGGAACACCTCCGACTGATTTTACTGGCATCATTACGAATTACTGGGAGTGTGCATGTAATGTCTGCCGCTTCGACAGCTTTGCGTGGAAGATAGCCTACTCACAGATGTTTTGGTACAAACTTCTTCAGTCCATATCTCAGTAATGAAACGACGGAAACACTTCCGAATAATTTTTTTGTACTCTCCTTTGAACCGTTCGCGCGGGCCGGTTCGACCCCTCTAGGACCTGTTTCCGGAGAAGGAAAGGGACTTATCCCCGCGGCGGTGCGGTCATGAGTATCCTGGCCTGTGACGGAATCGCTTAATGGGCCCGCCACTGGCTCGGGGCCTATAAAAGCCATCGAGGGGACGACCTCAAGGCCTGTTTTTGTCTGAGCGCCGTGGCGACTGCACGCGCCCATGACCAGGTGACCGCTCGGCGCTGCTGCTCCTGTTTCTCGCTCGCCGGCTCAGGAGGTTGGAGAGAAGACCACCTGCCACCCTGCCTATCTCACTGTAACCTCTGGGTTCCTTGTTAGTTAGGTTATAATACTGAATTTGTAATTAAGTTAGGGTTATTAAATGGTTTTGGGGTTATCATTTACGCCGTTTTTTTTAAGACTTCTCACGATTCATTAAAAATAGTTCACCTTGGGCCCTACTATTGCCCCTAGAAGTTTGTCAGTGGAATTTCTGAACACCCTGTACATATTTTTAAAAATTTTTAATTGGAAATAGAATCCACATTATAATGAATCCGCATTGGCTGGGGACCATATTAAGTGGAGCTCACCTATAGAATCATATATATATATATATATACAGTAAAATGCACTGGTGGTGTAGTGGTTAGCGTGTCGGCTTTCTATTGCAAAGTTCGGGGGTTCAAACCCCTCGAATGGAGGTTTTATTTATAAAAAAAAAAAAAACTATCATCAGTGCCTGGCAGTAGGCAGCAGTACTGTCAGTATGGTATAGAGCCGAAAACAAATTATGTTGGTTGGGTCTATATCCAATACAGCTGTAGGCGTGATCAGGACGATTTGAACGGCTACAGTACTGCGATGTGGAAAGCAAGAGGGAAACTACCACATTACAATCCCTAGTAAAGATTATATGGTTGGACAATATGAGTTCTCTCGAGGTAAAACAATCCGGAGGTAAAATAGTCCCCCAATCGGATCTCCGGGCGGGGACTGCCTTGAGGAAAACATTTGTCGAAAGTAAATTACGAATAGGGACTTGGAACGTAAGAACTATGAGAAAGGCAGGAAAGTTAGAGAACTTGAAAGAAGAAATGAGAAGAAATAGAGTTGACATTATAGGGCTAAGCGAAACTAGATGGGAGGGAGAAGGACAGTTCGACTCGGAAGAATTCACGGTAGTTTATTCTGGAGGAAATAGTGGGGAAAGGGGAGTAGCTCTGGTACTTAGGAAAGATATGATGAAAAGCGTGACAAAGATAATAGCAACGAACGATAGACTGATGGCAATAAAGCTAAAAGCAGTCCCAGTGGACATGCTGATAATCCAGGTATATATGCCAACGTCAGCTCATGACGATGAAGAAATAGATGAGATCTATGAGCAAATTAATGAAATTTACGAAGAAGACGGAAGAGGAAAGGTAAACTGCATAATAATGGGAGATTGGAACAGCATAGTCGGAGAAGGACAGGAAGAAAATGTTGTCGGGCAATACGGACTTGGGAAGAGAAATCGAGGAGGGGAGAAACTCGTAGAATTCTGCATCAATAATGACCTTGTAGTGACTAATACATGGTTCAAAAACCATAAACGAAGGTTATACACATGGAAAAGCCCAGGAGATAGAATGAGATGCCAAATAGATTACATCCTTGTAAAACAAAGATTTAGGAACAGCATAAAGAACGCCAAGGCATTGCAAGGAGCAGAAATTGATTCAGATCACAGCATTCTAATACTTGACGTGAGTACAAAGCTCAAACAAATAAGAAAAACGAGAAGAGAAAGACAGACCTGGGACCTACAAAAACTGAAAGAAAGGCAGGATGTAGTCAGCATGAAGTTGGAAGATAACCTAAGAAAGTTGGAAAACAAACCGAAGACCGTCGATATAGAATGGGATGAAATTAAAACCAGTGTCAAGGATACCTTGGATAAAGAGATTGGAAAACAATAGAAGAAAAACAGAAAACCATGGATCACGAAGGAAATGCTGGAGAAAATGGATGAGAGACGAAAATGGAAAAACGTTAACAGTGAAGAAGGTAGAGCCAACTATAGGCGTATAAACAATGAGTTGAGAAGGGTAACAGATAAAGCTAGAGAAAATTGGCTAAAAGGAAAATGTGATGAAATAGAACAAATGGAGAAATTAGGACGGTACGATATGATGTACGCTAGGGCACTGGAATTAGAAGATAAGAAGTCTAATGGAATTTGTGGTAAAGGAATTATGAATACGGATGGGAAGATAGTCTCAGAAACAAAGGATGTAGCACAGGTATGGGAAGAATACATTAAGGAATTATACAGCAAACAGACAGGAGCGGCAAAAATAGAACTGGAAAATGAGGAAAACATTGAAGAAGATAACTTAGGACCAAGTATTATGGAGAGCGAAGTAGAAAAAGCGATAGTGGAACTTAAGAAGGGAAAAGCCACGGGCAGCGATGGAATACCGGCTGAGATACTTAAAGTCATAGGATCAGAAGGACTAAAAGCGATCACGAAATTAATTAATAAGATTTACGACACGGGAGAGTGGCCTCAGGATTTCCTAGAAGTAACAATGATCCCTCTAAAGAAGAAGCCAAAGGCAATGCAGTGTAAAGATTACAGAACTATAAGCCTTCTGTCACACACATCGAAGATCATCACGAGGATTCTTAATAAAAGGCTGGAGAAAAAGGCAGAAGAAATAATAGGGGAAGATCAATTCGGTTTCAGAAAAGGACGAGGAACTAGAGATGCTATAGGAGTAGTTAGAATCATATCAGAAAGGGCAATAGAATACAGTCAAGATATCTGCGCATGTTTCGTAGACTGGCAGAAGGCCTTTGATAGAGTAAATTGAGTAAAGTTGATGAAGATATTAAAGGATATAGGTGTAGACTGGAAAGACAGGAGACTGATTAGGAATCTATATGAGAATCAAGTTGTAAAGGTCAGGTTTGAGAATGTGGACACCTGCGGAATAAATATCGGTAGAGGAGTAAGACAAGGATGCTGCCTATCGCCAACCCTATTCAATATATATGGAGAAAGTCTAATGCAAGAAGCTTTAGAAGGCACAGGGGATTTCAAAATTGGAGGAAGGATTATAAGAACAGTAAAATACGCAGATGATCAAGTACTTCTAGCAAGAAAGGAAGAGGAGCTACAAAAAATGATAAATAGACTAGTGATAACAGGTAGAAAATATGGTATGGAAATAAATACAGAAAAATCCAAGGTCATTCGAATATCGGGTAAAGAAGAGAATCTGAACATAACTATTGGGGGAAAGCCATTAGAACAAGTTTCAGAATATAAATACCTTGGAAGTATCATAACACGAGAGGCAAAATGTACGGATGAGATCAAAACTAGAATAGGAAAAGCAAAAGCGGCTTTCAGGAGAAAGAAACAACTACTTACAGGGAATATAAGGGAAGATATCCGCAAGAAGTTGATAAAATGCTACGTATGGAGTATAGCATTGTATGGAGCAGAAACATGGACGCTAAGGAAAAATGACATCAAATACTTGGAAAGCTTTGAAATGTGGACTTGGAGGAGAATGCTGAAGATAAAATGGACAGATAGGATGAAAAACGATGAAGTGCTACGAAGAATAGGAGAGAAGCGAATGATTATACAGACTATCAGAAAGAGGAAGGCTAACTGGGTTGGACATTACCTGAGGAGAGAGAGTATGATTAAAGACGTGTTAGAAGGAAAACTAGATGGGAAAAGGGAAAGAGGTAGGAAAAGGTTTCAGCTGATAGACGATCTGAAAGGGAAAGAGAGTTATCAAGATATAAAGAGGACAGCGGAAAATAGGAGTATATGGAGAACCAGGTTTAACCATGAATAATCACGGACCTGTCTACGGACAGACTACCTATGATGATGATGATATATACAGTGATGAGCTGTAGTGGGCTCGCAAGAGCCCATTGTTAAAATTATAGTTTTTAGGTGTTATTTACTAGCAAACCAGTAAACCACCTTATGGGCACGCCTGGTCTGACCATCAGTCGTAACTTTCATCTCCTAAACTGCTGGATGGATTTTAATTAAATTAAGTATGAGTGATAGTTATTAAAATTTATTGCCCAATTGTATTTTGAACTGAATCTGTCAATTATAAATTCCAATTTATATAATTACTTTAACTTATACTCGTATCTCGTTAAATGGCATCCATCAAGCAACAATGAAATACCCAACTTTTCTCTCCCTAGCTCTTATATGATCTGTAAGCTATAGATTTAAAAAATCATTCAGATAGAGAACAACATTTACTACAAGAAAGTCTATGAGATCACATGCTTATTAGTTATAGTTTTGGAGATACAAATTCTAGAAAATCCTGCGCAAAACATTGGAATATTTGTTTACATCTATTAAATTGTCTGGAAGTGTCAAAGTTGTTTCATTGCATCACATAATGAGCGAATTCCACAAGGTTGAGCCTGACTTTATTAATAATATTGTATATTTTGTTTACATCAATTGCGAAGACGGTTCTCTCAGCAAACAACAATTAAAAATTCATATATTTCTCTCCCATGCTCTTATATGATCTGAGGTATAGATTTAAAAAATTATTTAGATAGAGAACAACATTTACTACTAGATAGTCTCCAAGACCAGATAGTTAAGACTTATAGTTTCGGGGATAAAAATTCGAGAATTGCCCAATCTTTCGATACCTTTTCACAGAGGCATAACAACAAAATATGGTGCCAATGGCAAGCCATAAAATGTGCCTTCATATAATATAATCATACATCTACACGTACCTATTTGTATTTTTGATTGTTTTTCGTATACACATTCAGATATAATGACATCGAACGCATTCATTCTAAAGTCTTGAAAAAACTCACAAGACCATTTAACAATTTAGAGGCATGACAAACATCTTGATCTTTACTTTGCAGTTTCATATTTACCATCGTTATTTGTTTTAAAAAATTTTCCCACATTAAAAGTTGGAACACAAATTTAAATGATCTAATCTGGTAAAGAAGGCTTTTGCTGTGCTGATACTCTCTGGTCTAAGTGATGAATCTGAAGCAATCTCTTCAATTATTTTGATAACTTCGTTAATCTGGTATTTCAGTGATAATACAGATTGCAACTTGGAGCACCATCGAGTTTCACTGTGTCCTTTTAATGTTAATTTCAATTTTGATGAAATTTTTTCCCAATTCCGAGTAGAGAAAACAAAAAATTAAAAATCTTCTGAACTGTGCCGAAAAATAAAACCATTTCAATATTACTGCTTGCTGCTTTTACTCCAACAAGATTGAGGGAATGTGCAGCACAAGGTATGAATTTAGCAGTATCATTCTCTTTTAAAATATGTGCCTGCATATCATTGTACTTGCCGGACATATTAACTGCATTATCATAAATTTGTCCTCAAATGTCTTTCACATCAAGTCCATCTTCTTTTAATTTTTCTAAAATCTCATTCGCAAGTGTTTCTCCTGTTTTTTCTGTTGTAGAAATAAAATCTATAAATCGTTCTTCAATAGTAATTGTTTTGTCTTCTATTTTTACAAACCTAATTATTTTTTCTTTATGAGCAATGTCCAGAGTACTATCAACAATTATACTGTAATATTTTGCTCTTTTGATGTCATTATTAATGTTTTTCCTTATTTCAGCAGCTAATAAATTTACAAATTCATTTTGTATTTGCGGGCTTAAATATGATACTTGCCCTCAAGATCTCTCATTCACAACCATTTTCCAAGTTGAGTCATAATTACTAACAAGATCTATCAAATTAAGAAATATTCCTCTTTCTGAATTCCCATTACTGGAAATTTCATTACTTCCACTCAATGGTAAATTTTTTGCAGCAAAAAACATTATGCATCTCAAAATAATTTTAAGTTATTAAATAGTGTTCTGCACATCTGCAGGTTCAGGTGCTCCTCCTCCACCTTTCTCTATCCTGTGCCCTTCTCTTCATCTCCCCATAACCTCCTCCCTCCCTTAGAATAACCAACATTTTAATTCTTCTTCTCCCTCTTTTCTTTCTTCCCTCCAACGTTCCTTTGATAACATCCTTCAGTAATCCCTCTCTTCTCAAAACATGTCCTATCCATTTCTTTTTCCTAGTCACTATCATGTCCATCAAACTCCTTTCCTCTTCTTAACACTTCCACATTTGTAATCCTGTCAGTCCATTTAACCTTCAGCATTCTCCTCCACACCCACATTTCAAATGCCTCCACCCTCTCCGTCTCTTTTCTTCAATGTCCATGTCTCCGACCCATATAGCATCACACTCCAAACATAACACTTCACCAATCTCTTCCTCAATCCCAAATCCATCTTGCTGTTAAATAGCTTCCTTTATCTATTGAATGCTTCCTTCATTTCCAGTCCTCTGTCAACAACGTACCAAGATACCTGTTCTATCCTCTCCCCCCTCACCTGCACTTCCATCCTTTCCTCATCCCCTATTCTCATTACTTTCGTTTTCTTTCCATTTATTCTGCCAGCAAACGACGCACCCCTGCAAACATACACACTTTGGCAAATGCGAGTACTTCGGCAAACGTGAGTACTTCGGCTTTGCGCATACGTACAGACTTTCTCCTTTTATAGCAACAGACATTAGCCCAGAAGAGAACGCTACCATCAGGCGATCAAACCAATAGACTTTCGCGAGTGCTGTGCCCTCTATTTGCAATAGTGCAAACTAGGGGACTTCTGATCTGGCAACGTCGTGGAAGAGAGACGGACGGAGAGGGAGAGAGAACGAGGAAGGACTTAGAGAGACACACACCTGAACCGGGCCGGCGGAAGATTTCCCTGTGAGTTGAATACTTTTTGTATCGTTTGTTATCCCTCCAAGTGGACATTGCTATTAAGTATCTTACTATATTTCTGCTTTGTATTATGTCACTCCAATATAGTTGTAAGCATATTTCTTGTCATTTTGCCAGTATCGTTTTTCCATTTCCAGTACTTTGAGGATTACGAGAGATTAATGTAAAATGAGAGTTGCATCTCAATTCTTAACCCATATCTGTCCTCCACACTCACCAGATTCTGTAGCATCTCCCTCAAGTCTTCCATCCTCTAAGCAAACAATATCATGTCGTAAGCAAACCTAATTGAGGATGTAATTCTTCCTCCAACGCTTACTCCTGTGCTTGTCTCCCAACACTCCTTTATCATTTCTTCAGTATAGATGTTAAACAGGGTTGGTGACAAACAGCAGCCCTGTCTAACTCCTCTCCTAATCTCAAACCACTCCGTCCTGCTTTCCCCTATCCTCATGGCCGCCTCCTGACTCATGTATAGATTCCTTATCAACCTTCTGTCTCTCCAATCTACTTTCTTCTCCTTCAATATCTCCATCCTCCTTTCCCACCTCACACAGTCGAAAGCCTTCTCCAAGTCCACAAAGCACAGACTGATACCCTTGTCCCGTTCTAAATACCTCTCTCCAATCGTCCTTACCACCCCTATGGCATCCCTTGTACCCATTCCTTTCCTAAATCCAAATTGTTCTTCTATATTCTCTTCCATTACCCTCGTCAGCCTTCTATTCATCACTCTCAACATTATCTTAGCTGCGTGAGCTATCAGACTAATAATTCTATGCTCCCCGCACTTCTTTGCCCCTTTCTTTTTAGGTAATGGCATCATTTCCACTCTGACGAACTCCTCCAGCCACTCCCCACTCTCATATATTGCATTGCACAGGTTGGTCACCTCTTCAATGCCTTCGTCTTGCAGATACTTGAACAGTTCCACAGGTATCCCGTCTACTCCTGCCGCCTTTCCCTCCCTCATTTCCTTCATAGCTACCACTACTTCCTCCCTCACTATTGCCTCCTCCATCTCCTCCCTATCCACTTCCCCTTCTTCCTCAATTTCCAGCTCTGCCGTCTTTTCCTTCACCTTATACAACTCCATGTATTCTTTCCACCTGCACATAACCTCCTTTTCCTCCCTCAGTATCCTACCATCCTTGCCCTCAATTTCTTTTGAGCCTCCTCCTCCAGATCTCTGTCCATCCTGAGTAATACTCCTGACCTTCTGATATGCTAGGTCGTACCTTCCTCTCTTCTCAAGCTCTTTTATCTCCCTGCACTCCTCCTCCAGCCACGTTTCCTTCTCTCTTGCCTTTCCTGTATCCTATTTCCCTTTCCGCCACATTTACTATTCCATTCTTAATTCTCTTCCATTTTTCCTCTACTCCTTCGTTCTGTGTATTTCCTCTCTGCATCTGGTTTGCCATATCATAACCGATTTCCTCTTTCTGCCTTCACTGTCATAAATGACCCTGGTAACACTCGGTTAAATCTTCTTATTAACTATCATTCCTACCGTTTCTTCCCCTGGTTTTCCCCGAGTAGTATAACTTGGTATCGTCACTCCTCAACTCACCATTTCCCTCCCATCTCACCTCACTTATCCCAATAATGTCCATCTTGTTTATCTCCATCTCTCTTGAGATTTTCCAATTTTCCAGCTCTTAATAACATCCTTACATTCCAGGTTCCTAATCTTAATCTTCCTCCTTCCTCTGACTTCGCTTTATTCTCTAGACTCTTTGTAGACTGTCTCCCCTGGAGATCCGATCAGGAGACTATTTTAACTCTGGAATATTTAATTTGCGAAGAATCCATGATGTTTCTAATTCCTCCGCACCATAACATGGGATAATTTCAGCGGTTGTTTCCCATTGTCTTCTGCTGTCTAGAGAGGCCGCCCCTAACATGGGGTACAGATGCTACTAGATGGGTTCCAGGGGAATTTCCTCCACCTGAGGGGCCATTACCCTCCCTAAGAGGTTCATCCACCTGAAGCCATTGGCCCCCTAGGGTATTCAAGTTATTTTCCACCGCTTGGCACTCGGTGTTGGGTACCTGGCCTCACGGTCTACCCAATTACCGTGGCAGGATAACCTGGCCAGAAAGAGAATTTTAAGTACATGGTGCAATTTTTCTACTTCATCAAATAACTGTTTCTCTATTGCATCGTTAATAAGACTTTTACCATCTTTGCGATTTCTTTCCAAAATTTTCCAGGTAGTACAATTGTGTATGATCCGTAGATTACTCATGATTTGAAATTCTTGGATTTAACTGTTTCCACTTGGAAAAGTTGCATTCCTTGTTACCAAATAATGAAGATGAATTGTTGGAAAATAAAAGACAAGGAAAGCAATATAAACAGCTTTTAGCTTCACAATAAAATAATCATTTTCTGAATTGCTTTTCTCAGTTTGGTAAATTTTTGTACATCCAACTGTTATTAAAAGAACGACCGTCATCCGAAGGTGGGTATATTTTCATTTGTTTGTGTTCAGGTCTATGCACCAAGGAAAATACATCACCGTCCCATTTTGGCACCAAGGAAATATGGTCAGCCTAAATTATAGCAATACCTGTAAGACTAACTTCGTGACTCCCATCGCTTGAATGTGCTCGCGTTTTTATTCACAAAAATAATAGAAAGAAAGAAAAACAAATATTTCATTTCAAGTGACACCTTTCAAAATAACAATTTTTTCTTACTGTCAGTCAATATATAAAATATCTTGGATTTGGCACCTTCATTGAGTTGGCGCCTATGGCGGCCACATTGGCCATACCCTCGCTACGCCTCTGCCTTTTCATATGTATTTCTCATTAAGAACTCCTTTGAAATCTCTGTGTATTCCATTTATGGAGTATACTTTTCCATCTTGTTAGGTGCTTTTCACTTTCAGCATAAGTGCCTCATAGAATCGGTTAGTCTGTCCATCCACATGTTCGTTCTCAGCCTCTAGGAAACGGATCTTTATGAAATTTGTTATTAAGGACTGACAATAAGAAAATCACAAAAATAAAGCATGTAAGGCAAGATGCCACTTTACTAGTGACAAAAAATGAACATTCCATTGTATCTCGTAAATTTTTGGTCAAATTAAAATAATTTTTAAATAAACTTGTAGAACTAGTAACGTAGAGTACTTCATTTTCTCTACATTTCCTCTATTATTTTAATTCAACCAAAAATTTATGAGATAAAATGGAAAGTTTATTTTTTGTAACCAGTAAAGCGGTATTCATGATTGGCTTACGTGATTTATTGTGCATTTTTCTTATTGTCCTTGACTGACAGTCCTTAGTATCAAATTTCATAAAAATCCATTTGGTAGAAGCTGAGAATGAACATGCGGACAAACCGACGCTAATAGGCGCTTATGCTGAAAGTAAAACACACCTAAAAAATGGGAGGTCAAAAAAATGCAAGCCCATAGTTAAAATATTCATAGCTCACCACTGTGTGTGTGTATATTTTGTTATATATATGTATATATATATATATATATATATATATATATATATATATATATATATAAAACAAAATATACCAGGCATGCATGTATGATTCTGATAATCAGTTCCCGAGTTCTTTCAAAGCACTGTTGGCACAAGACATTGATATGTTTTAAGCACAAGTATTTGTTACACTTGGAATAATAGCATATATATATATATATATATATATAAACTTAAAGAAAAGAAAAGATAGTGATGAGGGTGACAACAAGGTGTTGAAGGAAGCCCAGACCCATTCTCTCTCCCTTTCTCCCAATCTCTCTTCCTTTCTCCTATTCTCTCTCCCTTCCTCCTACTCTTTCTCCCTTTATCTTCTTCCCATTCTCTCTACTATTCTCTCTCCCTCCCTTCCTCCCATTCTCTCTCTTCCTTCCTCCCATTCTCCCTCTCTCTTTCCCTTTCCCCCATTGTCTCTCCCTCTCTCTTTCCCTTCCTCCCATTCTCTCTCCCTCTTTCCCTTCCTCTCATTCCCTCTCCCTCTCTCTTCCTTCCTCCCCCTAGTCTTTTAATATTTGAAACTGAAGAAATAGTCTGTTATGCTATCTCTTATTTACATGGATAATTAACTGACCTTGAATTCATTTCAATGTCATAGGCTTACCATATTGAGTTTGGCAACAATATCAGTCGTCATAGAGAGGAAAACTTTTTCATTAAAAACTCGATTTTATAGTTTAATGCTCCATTTTGGAAAAATTCGATCTGTATTTGAAATTTTACCATAGGAAAATGAAACTTCATTATTTTCTTCATCTTTGCATTCAAGTCCTGACTTTGTACAATGGAGAAAATGAAAACAAAATATTTTTTTCTTGATAAATTTGTCAAATGAATCAGTTTAAAAATCAACCTACCATCTTATACTATTTATTATGATTAAAATGACACATTCCACTTGTCTGTACGTTACGTAGTGTTTGAGTTATAGATACATACTTATACTTTACCAGACACTGCCTCAGACAATTATTTTTATACATAGTATGACTATATATCTACTGCAGTACTGCTTACAAAGGCCTATTGTAAAAGAAAAGAAAAATCGATGAACAACTGAAAATGAAAAACTAATACTAAACACAAAAAATGAACAAAAATAATTTAATTCTATGTCTACAGATATAACACTTACAAAGGACTTTTATTTATCATGAAATATTTGGTTGAAATAAAAAAATCAATGAAAACTTTTTCAATGTGTAATTTTAAAGGTACAACACTTCTTTATAAACAATATTTTTGGTTTTTCCAAAACAGTAAACCTAAGAACAAACCAAAAAACAAACTGAAACAAATCAAAATGAATCAATAAGAAAACAATAGAAATTAATTAACTCAATGACATGAATGATCACTAAAAAGAATACAACACTCTCGAAATACATTGTATTTGAGAAATAAAATAAACAGAAAATGAATGAATAAAACAAAAAAAAACAGAATGAACAAATCATTCAAATAAACAACCAAACGACAAAACAAATGAACCGATAAAACGAAAGACCAAACCAATGAACAAAGTGAAGCAAACCAATGCAAAAAATGACAAACAAACCAAAAATAAAACAGTGAAGGTCATAAAAGAGCCTGATTTAGAGAACAACATTCTCTGTGCATAAACACTGTATGCTCGATATACATATACGCAAGGCATCTGGGCCCATGATTCTTAGGGGCCCCAAATGTTGAGTATAAATATATATTTACATCTATAACAAATTTTTGCTTTTTCATTAAATTAATTACCATTATAGTTACTTTATAATTGTTTGTAAGCTAAAAGATTTAATAGCAAATGAAGCTAATGTAAATTCTGCACAGGAGATTTTAGAATTTATATTAACTAATAATTTTGGTGAAATATTACTCAATGTTATGACCGTACTTAGGTTATTTTTGACCTTGCCCATAATGGTGGCAAGTGCAGAGCGATCTTTTAGTAAATTAAAAATTATTAAAAACTATCTTCGCTTAGCGATGTGTAATGAGCATTTAAACGCTTTTAGTTTATTAAGCATTGAAAAAGATATCATTAAAGAATGTGATTTTTCTGATGTTATTGAGAACAAGATATTATAGAAATCCCAAATGTAATAATTAATGTAATTAAAATGTAATTTGTTTTATATAATATATCTATATTTTTCAGTTCCAAACATCCCCATGTTATACAACAAAACTTGAAAATTTGCTCCCAAGGACCAAAAGCAAGATGTATTAAATCCTATAATGCTCTGCCAGCTACAATCAAAGAAGCAAGCACATTTCAGTCATTTAAGAAGCATGTTCATGAGCTCCTAGTGACTAAATGTCTTTATAATATTAGCGATTTAATGTCTGTTATTTGAGATACTTATGTAATTATTGTTTTCTTTTTAAGATATTTTGACGTTCACTATGCATTATTTTGTAATGTCTTTCTGGACAAATAAACTTATTATTAATATTTTTAATGACCTCTGAAAGTTCATGTTCTCTCTAAGCTGTAACATTTATGTGTAAAAAATGGCAGGATTTTTTTTTCACATATGGGGGGCCCCAAAAACTTGCTTGCATCTGGGCTCCCTAAAGTACTTGGCCGGCCCGCATATACGTATACGCCAGCGAATGAATCACACTATCAGCTGAAACATCCATCTCCGAGCTCGATTCTTTCAGCAACAAATTACTTCAACGAGTGTTTCTTTATACCAACAATACATTTACTACAATGAAGAAAATAGATTCTATAACTTCTGATAATTGAATTTCACTTTTATTTAAAACAAATGTTATAAAATAATTTAAAAAGGTAAGTTAGTGTAAATAAGTCAATCATAAAACTTATGTTTACTTATTATGTGTTGAATTACACTGGTTTCATTAGTACACAGTAACTAAAGAACATACAAAAATAATACTTAAATACAATAATTTAAAATATTACTGAATAAATACAATATAATTTTATAACTCACAAGAATAAATGTCAATTATTACTATAAATATGATATGATAGTCTTTTAATATTTGCAACTGAAGAAATAGCTTGTTATGTCATCTTATTTACATGGATAATTAATTCATTTCAATGTCAAAGGCTTAGGATATTGAGTATGGCAACAATATCAGTTGCCATAGAAAGGAAAACTTTTGCACTAAAAAAATTCGAGATTTTTTAGTTTAAAGTTCAATTTTGGAAAAATTCGATCCGTATTTGAAATTCATCATAGGAAAATGGAACTTCATTATTTTCTTTGTCTTTGTGTTAAGTCCCGACTTTGTACGATGATTTTTAGTATTTTTAATGTACAAATAAAAAATAGTCTACACTCATCTCCATGTTTTTAAATGGGGAAAATGAAAACAGATACTATTTTTTAAAACAAATTGCTCAAGTGAATCAATTTAAAAACCAGTCTAACACCCTATACTTTTTATTGCGGCTAAAATGACCCATTCAACTTGTCTCTACGTTATGTAGTTTTTGAGTTATGGTTACATACTTATACTTAACCGGACACCACCTCAGACACTCAATTATATATATACACATACATATATTTCTTAGTGATAAGTTTTGCAAGTTTTCAGTTCACAAAGTTTTTTTGTTTCTATATATTAATAGTGTAAAAAAATGAGGTTTTTAAAGCGGAGGTAACAGCCACCTTCACGTGAAATGCCTCAAATTAAAAGTCTTGAACTGCAGATATACAGGAAAATGATAAAATTGAAATCGGTCACACCGTTGTCGAGATATTGAAGTTTTTCTTGACTGGCTAAGCTCTGCTCAACGTAGTTCTAATGGTTGATGTTAAGATGGTGCTGTAGGAAATAACATGGCGCCCATAGTGGACAATAGTTGAAGTCGCTGAGCTTCTTGGTAATGTGTTTATTTCAAGTTTAAACAAGAAGGCTTACTACCAAGATTTGTTTCATACAACTGACTTTATTTTGTTATAAACGTTTTCAAATTGAAATAATTGGGACATAGGAAGTATGATAATGAATTATAATTGTTTTTAATGCACATGTCACATTAATATTTCCTTTTTATTCCAGGTGTAAACAATATATTTCCTTTTTATTTTGTTTCCAAACTCATTTTTTCGTTATAAACATTTTCAAATTGAAATCATCAGGACATAGTAAGTATGATAATGAATTATACTGTTTTTAATGTATATGTCACATTGACATTTCCTTTTTATTTTGTTCTAAGTGTAAACAATATATTTCCTTTTTATTTTTTTTCCATACCGACATTTTTTCATTATAAACATTTTTAAATTGAAATGATCGGGAAATAGTAAGTGTGATAATGAATTATATTATTTCTATATATTAATAGCGTAACAAAATGAAATTTTTAAAGCAAAGGTTAACAGCCACCTTAACATGTGATGCATCAAATTAAACATCTCGACCTGCACATTTGCAGGAAAATTATAAAATTGAAATCAGTTAAACCGTTGGCGAGATATTGATTTTTTTGACCAGCTAAGCTCTGCTCAACATAGTTGTAGTGGTTGATGTTAAGGTGGCACTGCTAGCGGACATTAGACACTGTAAGAAATAACGTGGCACTACAAGTATACATTAGTAAAAGGAAATTAACCATACAGTAGTTGACCTTCATGGTAATGTGACAGAGTACTAACTACCAAGACAATATTTAATCTAACCAACCAGTCCATTTATCGACAGGCAACTGCTAGTTATATATTATTTTCATTGTATTTTTATTATCAAGCTTTTTAGCCAGTCTATATTGTTTATAGTCTAGCTGAAAAAGGCTGTTTCTTAAAGATATTAAAATGATTTAATTTCAGTAAAATATTATTAATGTAAGTTTATGTTACGTTTAAAAATGTAACTAGATCTTTCAGACCCAGTGCAAGCATTAATGGTTCAAAAGTGGATGCAAGCTCTGCTGGCTGATTATGTCGAGATAGAAGCATACTTTTACTGACCCTTCAATTATAGATTAGCCTGCAACAAACAGTTTACAAAGACTTTCCACAATGGGATCTACTGTAGCCATTTTAATAATTTCTAGATGTTTTGAATAAATTGTTAAAATGTTTATGTATAGAAAAATAAACAAATAAATAGTGTAATAATTTATTGCATAAACTATCTAGTTAAATTCATCATATTACAATTAAAACTTATATTTACACACATATTACATTATTTACATATTTATAAAATGTTGCACTTACATTTATGATTTGCAATGTTTTTCCATTTCACTTTTTGAAAATATTCCTTTCACTTCTTCGGAAGAGTCAATTAAGACTCATATAATAGCATGCAGTTAAGATATTTAGAGAACAGAAGAAAATGCAGAGTGAAAAATGGACAGTATACACATGAAGATAATAATAATCTTAATGGCAAGAAGGCATTTGTAAACAAATTAGTGGAGATGATCGATATCTACAACCAGTAAGATAAAATTTTAATGTAGAGCATGGTTGCATCCTCAGCCCCTGAAGAGAAAGTCCCATGTACACATCCCCTGCTTCTGAATAGGACATCGATAGGATGTTTGTCATGCACCCTCTGTGCTGAATGTGTTAACCCATTTGCAGACAGTTGCGGTATGGATAAATGACCAAAAAACGCACTCATAATTGATAAATTTATTCCGGGAAATATTTCATTATATATATAATATATATATATTACTTATTAAGCTCTTTTTCTGCTTAAAAAGGTCATGACAGAAGTAGCCATCATGCTTCATCTGCTCTCTTGAAAATGGACGGCAGCTGCCATATTTCCACTGCAAATGCATTAGCCATGATGGCTGCAGCCGTCTTGTCCACGAATGGGCTAAAGAAAAAATAATTTGGAGTAATTTCAAGAAAATAATTTAAGGAAGTTGAAAGAAAATTGTAGCATATTTTTTGGGCTATAAGATGCACCCCGAGTTTTTAGAAGAGTTTTCAGGAAAAAATTGTTCATGAAAGTATTTAGAAAGGGTCATGTCATGTACCATTTCTACCCATGAGTAAGTCTATATCTCATACCATTTAAAGAAAATATTATGGCGTGATAACAATGGGCGAATCCTCCATGAAAGCAAGAGAAGCATTGCTTCCAAATTAGAAATTTAAATACTAATAATAACAGTGCGTGACATCATTTTAAAAATCCACCTTGACAGCTGGCACAACACAATGACGGAAATAACAATACTAGGAAGCAACAATATTATTGCATACACATCAATAAGTCATTCGCTGTAGTATACAGTTGGAGACCAGGCATCTAGTTGAATTATTTTATAGTTTCAATAAATTGCAATTCTGATGTTTCATGTAAACCTTCATGCTTATAGAAGTGTTTGTGTTATAGTAGTGCATTAACAGATACTTCAAAAAATTTTGGTGCAGATTGGAGGAATTTTGTGGTTTTTCTCCACATACTAAAGTACGGAGTGGAAGCAATTTGAACATTGCAAACATGAGTGAACTGAGTGCCTCAAATGCTTCTGTTGTGCTTTCAAGCAGCTCTGGTGAAGTTTCATGTTGTGCAGTGAGTAATTTATTAATGTGAAGTGGATCTTGTCTGTTATCTGCCACCCACCTAAGTTAATATACGCAGCACCCTTCTGGTGGTGAAACATGGAACTAGTGATGACTGCTCGAGCTACAACCCCCTGGGTAGGATAAGTTAGTTAAAATGTTTTGTTTTCTTCCCACATTCACTGTCCCACTCCCCCAAGGGAGGTGACACAGTGAACATGGGAAAAAACAAAAAACACTTGAACTAACTTACCCAACCCAGTTGCAGTCATATCCCACGCACTTATTCTATTTCCTACAGCTAACCTCCATGCAGTTCCATATCTCACCACTTCATTCCGTTAGGGCACTGCGTATATTAACCTGGGTGGGTGGCAGATAACAGACAAGACCCTGAAAAGTTTTTCGTCAAACAATTTTCAGGCACAGTGAAATTATCAAAACAGGTAAGCCAAAACTTAAATATAAAAATTAAATCATGCACAAGACATTTAAAAATAGATCTGGATGTGAGAGCAAAGCAAAATTATTTTGTTTGCTGTGCTTACTTTTCTCAAACGAAAAAAATGTTTGGTCTAAAACTTTGGGAAACCATTCAGAAAATTCTAAAGTGTTTCTTGGCACATCCAGTGCAATACAGAATGATTTAATTTGTGTTGCCCATGTCGCACTGCAAAAAATTAAGCAAGAAATAAGAGAAATGTCTTTTACTGCCAATATTCTAGATGAAACTACTGCAATCTGAAATATAAGTCAATTATCTACTGTAGTGTGGTATGCAACTCCAGATGGAAAAGTTCAAGAAAGATTTCTGGGGTTCCAGGATGTAACAGCTAAAAGAATAGCAGATGCACTGTAGAAAATCATATGCAATAACATTATGGATCTTGATTGTGGGTCTAAGGTCATTGCTCCAAGCTACGACGGAGCTGCAGTAATGGCAGGTAAATTAGGTGGCCTGCAAACAAAAGTTGGACAAACTTTTCCAAATGCCCTATTTGTTAGTAATTCTTTTGCACATAGATTAAATTTAGTTTTGTCTCAATCTGTGTAGTTTATTAAAGAGTGAAAAATTTTTTTCCTGAGACTTAGTGGATTGACTTCATTTTTTTCAACATCTTCAAAGCGAATGCGAGCATTAGATTTAGAAGTAAAGAAAAGATTACCAAAAGTAGCACCTACAAGATGACAATGTCATGGAAGACTTACATCTACTGTTTTTGAGTTTTGACAGCAATTGATCCATCTATTTGAGCATATTTTGGACCTTAACGATGACTGGAATTCAGAAACTTTGAACTATTCACAGGATTACTTAGATCTGTTAAAGAGAGACTTTACTTTCAATTTTCTTTAATATGTTTTTCCAAAATATTTCCATTATCAGATAAGATATTTGCTGTGTTGCAAGCTAAATATAACGATATAGGTTTATGTATTAAAAATGTCAATGTATTTTCAAATGTGATAAATAGAAAAAGAGATGATTTTTAAGTTGTTTGGGAAAAGATGGTGACTCTGGCTGAAGATTTACAACCACAGAGGAAAAAGATATGAAGACTAAAACTTCATATCGAAGAATTTTTATCGAGGTTATAGACAACATTCTTCAACAGTTAAATTTCAGATTAGCAATTTAAAATTCATTGAATTAACCAACTTTAAAGAGTTTTCCAATAAGACTTTTCCTCAAGATGCATTTGACTCTCTCAAGCACAGTTATGGAAATTATTTCGACATAGCTGCTTTTAGTTCTGAACTTTTGGTTATATATCAAATAGAAGATATTGATAAAAACAGCATTAGCGATTTATATCATTTCATTAAAGAAAACACTTTAGACTAAGCTTACTCTCAAGTGGCAAAATTATGTTAATTGGTATTGACAATACCTGCGACCAGTGACTCAACTGAACAGTTTTTCGGCTCTCAAAAGTATCAAAACATTTGTGAGGAATTCCACAACCCAAGAAAGACTCTCTAAATTATAAATCTATCAATTGAAAATGCCCTCATCAAAGAACTTTCTCAAAAACCTGTGTTCTATAACGATGTCATTGCAGAATTAGCAAAGAAGGAAAGAAGAATTCCTCTGCATTTCAAATAACAAGGTAAGATGTGATTTTCATAATTAATTGCTTCTATATAAAAAAAAATGTCAGGATGTGCCACTGGATAACAGTTAAATATGATGTTTTATATGAACTTCATTAGTGAAAGTAAATAGGGATAAACTAAAACCTAAATAATTGCTTCAAAAGTTGAATAGCTTTGGAGATAGAAGGCGTGTAGGACCCAATCAACTTTTGAGATGCTAAATTAGTAATAAAAAATTAAACCATCTCCTAACCCAGGGGTGGGCAAACTGCGGCCCGCGGGCCACATGCCGCCTGCGAGGGCATTTTATGTGGCCCGCGATGCCATTATGAAAGCGAACCGTAATATAAAATAGAGATAATTTCATATTTGTAGTTTAAATTAAAACCTTCCCCAGTGATTTTATGGGGATAACATTATTTATTATTGATTTTCACTAACAGGATCCCTCACATTACCTCACATTACTTACGATGTGAACCCTAACATGGCCCGCCGAAGCATTTTCATCTGTTTATGCGGCCCACCTAAGAAGTTGCAACTGTTAATGCGGCCCGCCACATAAAAAGTTTGCCCACCCGTCCTAACCCAACCTTTTTTACCCAACCCGATGTTGAGGTGTGTATATTGTCATGTTGAAGATTGAAGGCATGTAGGATGCCTCCAATGTCACCCTCCATGCCAGCAGAGATTGGGTTCTCGAAGCAAAGCAAACGCGTAAAACTACGTTTCTATACTTGAAAAATCACATTTCAAAGCTGAGCATCAGCATTTAAAAGCAAAATAAACTAGAATAACTCAAAATCACAATTTGAATCCGGGATCACACAAAACAACATAAGAACATCGATAACAACATCGACAGTGGCGCAATCTACAGGACAAGCAGGATAAGCTCCGTGGAACGTAAAGTAAATTTAAGCCAAAATGACTTTCTTTTGTCATGAAAGAATGATGTAAAAATTGTTAATATTGGAGCTTGCCAGAGAAGTACGAAACGGAACCAGTAAATCCCAAGTGTAGGGAGATCACGGAAAGGGACTGATGCCCATGGACAGTTGACTGGACACGTGCCTCCTGCGAAAGTCATCAATGTCCAGTTAACTGGCCATGGAGGGTCAATGTGTTAAAGAAAAAATAATTTAAATCAGTTGAAAGAAAAATATAAAGCAATTAAAGACTATATAACTGGGGAAAAATAGTTCAGCAGAGAGGAAAACAATTGTGGTTTTATAATAGCAGAAGGGACAAGCCTTGTTAAAACAATTGGGATAGACAGAATAAATGGTAGGGACAAATTTTGAGGCAATGATGTTGAAAGGGAGGATGCTAGGGAAAAAACAAGAAGGTAGGAAAAAAAGGAATATTAAAATGCAATAAAAAAGAGGACAGGCATGAGATGAAGAATAAGATCTTTAAGAGGACAGACTGAATTTGGTCAGCCTAAAACCTACAGCAAGGTAGAACCCCTATGATGAATTACCCAAGACAACTTATTACGCATAGCATCAATGAGTGTAGCTAACTTCCACCATCTTAAACATTTCATTTGTACATTTAACACAGCTAGCTATTTAACTTTTATATTTTAGAATTTTCATCCCTTTCATTCCATAAAATTTAAAAAGTAATACAGGCATTATATTAAAGTATTTCAACAGGTACGCATAAAAACCTTTCAATTTACATAGCAATTTTCATGCTCCTTGAAAAAGGATTTTTAAAATAAACTAAATATTGGACTCACCATTACAATTTGTCTCTTATAGATGAAATTAGTGATTCATGTGTGGCAGTATCAGCAGAAACTCCATGACTGGGTTTCCTAAAAAGTAAAAGCATAATTTATAGAAATAAAGTATTAATAAAATAAATTCACAATAATGTTAACTTTATTACAAATACATTAAAACAGTAGATTTAGATGTAGGGACAATTTATTGGTTGAACTATATATGCCATACTACCAGCAAGAAAGGAAGAGGAACTCCAGAAAATGATAGACAGACTAGTAATAACAGGTAGAAAATACGGTATGGAAATAAATACAGAAAATTCCAAAGTCATTCGAATATTGGGCAAAGAAGAAAATCTGAACATAAGTATTGGAGGAAAGTCTTTAGAACAAGTTACAGACTATAAATATCTTGGGAGCATCATAACAAGAGAAGCAAAATGTACAGATGAGATCAGGACTAGAATAGGAAAAGCAAAAGCAGCTTTCAGAAGAGAGAAACACCTACTTATGGAGAATATAAGGGAAGATATCCGCAAGAAGTTCATAAAATGCTATGTATGGAGTATAGCTTTGTACAGGGCAGAAACATGGACACTAATGAAAAATGACATCAAATACTTGGAAAGCTTTGAAATGTGGACTTGGAGGAGAATGCTGAAGATAAAATGGACAGACAGGAGGAAAAACGAAGTGCTATGAAGAGTAGGAAAGAAGCAAATTATTACAGACTATTAGAAAGAGGAAGGAAAACTGGGTTGGACGTTACCCGAGAGAGAGAGAGTATGATTAAGGATGCTAGAAGGAAAACTAGATGGAAAAGGGGAAAGAGTTAAGAAAAGTTTTTAGCTAACAGATGATTTGAAAGGGAAAGAGAGTTATCAAGATATGAAGAGTACAGTGAAAATAGGAGTATATGGAGAACCAGGTTTAACCATGAATAATCACGGACCTGTCTACGGACAGACTACCTATGATGATGATGATTACTATGGTGGTCTGTACTTTCCAAGAAGTTGGTCATGGCATGAAAGAGAGGAGAGTAGAATTGATTTTTCTAGCTGGACAAGTACATCATAGAATAGAATAGAATTTATTGGTCCAGTTGATTTGTACAGGCAAATATAGGACAAATCATACAAATTAAAATAAACAAACATGGAACAGGGGGAGGAAAAATATATGTACATAGGTAATACAATGATGTCATTAATATAATGCTATAAAATAAAAGTGCAATGCATACATACACTTTGACATATTTGTACAGTTAATTGCAGACCATATTATTAGTAGAAATACAAATGTTAATTATGAAAGAAATTCAGTGAATTTGTAGTAACACTTATCCATTAGCATGATTTGAATTTTCTTTTTGAAAACATTAATATTTACAACTGATTTTATGTCTTCAGGCAATTTATTAAAACATTTGAGACCCATCATATATGGTCCATCATAGTATATTTTAAGTCTACAGGTTGGAGTGTGGATTTTGTTGCAGTTGCGTGTATCATGATTGTGTAATGAGGAGTTGAGCTGAAAAAGACTTTGATTTTTTCTTACAAATAACAAAAGATGCATGATATATAAACAGGGGAGAGGTAATATCCCTAGTTTTTTAAATAGGGGTTTGCAATGATCTCTTGCTTTGGCTCCTGCTATGAACCTTATGGCTCTTTTTTGAATCAGGAATTGTCCATTTGCATGGGGGGATGAGCCCCAGAAAATTAAGCCATATGTAATCCTAGACTGAAATAAGGCAAAATAAACATTTTTAATAGTTGTCATGTTTACCACTTGTTTTAGTTGTTTTAACATATAGCACACAGAACTAAGTTTAGCTATAAGGTTATCAGTGTGGTTAATCCAAGAAATTTGTTGTCAAGGTTGAGACCTAAGAATTTAACAGAATCAACTTCTTGCATCGAGTTATCGTTGAGTCTAAGTAATAGACTTTCTATTGGTGTTAGCCTATTGGTTGTATATTTAAGCATAACTGATTTGTTTACATTTATATTAATGGAGTTAGTTTTGCACCAATCGGTTAAACTGTTCACTGTCCGCTTAGCTGTATCTAGGACAGCGTTGTTTGAGTTTGCAGAAATTAGGAAACTGGTATCGTCGGCATATATGAGTGGATGAGCATCACCTGGACAGACGTTTGGTAGATCATTGATAAACAGGAGAGGTCCGAGGACCGATCCTTGCGGTACTCCTATCTTAATTGGTAGTAGTTTGGATTTGGCATCTGCCAATGCTACATATTGGTACCTGTCAGACAGGTATGACTTTACCCACTGCAGGGGAACCCCTCGTATGCCATAGCATTTCATTTTCTCCAATAACACATTGTGATTAACAGCATCAAAGGCTCGACTTAAATCAAAGTAGAAGCCAAGCGTGGTATATTTTTCATCCAGAGCTGTAAGAACATGATTAATTACATTATAAATTGCTAGTTCGGTGGATTTGCCCTTTCTGAAACCATATTGAAATTGAGATAATATGGAGTGTTTCTCTACAAATGACATCATCCTTGTATAAAAAAGTACTTCAAAAAGTTTTGCTAGAGAATTCTGTATAGCTATGGGGCGATAGTTTATTAAGTCTAATGTGTTATCTTTTTTGTGAATTGGTACTACTTTAGAGACTTTCAAGAGGTGAGGAAATACGCCTTGCTTCAGGGATTCATTACAAAGGTAAACTAATGGTTCTTTTAGTTGGTTTAGGCATTTAAGGAGGAGCCAGCCAGGGATTTCATCAAAGCCCGAGGATTTTTTTCTGCTGATTTTCTTAATAATGTTTGCTATTTCGAGTTCATTTGTAGGATACAGGTAAAGAGAATATGAAGCTTTTTGTGATGAATCATAAGATGTATTTTGAATTGATGATTGGGGTATTAAGTTGACAAAGAATTCATTGAAGAGATTAGCAATATCAACTGAGTTGGTTATTATATTTCCATTGCCATCATTGATTCTATTAAAATTAACTTCATCTTTGATGGAAGTTGCTTCCCTTACTATATTCCAAGATTCCTTTGCCTTGTTGCTGGCTTTATTGAGTCTCTCGTCATTGAAGGTCTTTTTAGATGAGGAAATTAACTTTCTATAGCTTTTTTAATGTTTATGAGTTTGTCATGAGATTCGGGGGTATTGGACATTTTTTAGTCAACATACGCTTGTTTGACAAGAGCTGACATCGTGCATATTTCATCAGATATCCACCCTTGTTTGACACTCCTACTGTTACCTTTGAATTTTATTAGAGGAAAAACACAATCAAAGTGATACATGAGTAATGAGTAAAATTTTTCAAAACTGTCATTAAATGCATTCAACGAGTATATTTCTGACCAATCAGTCCTTTGAAAAATTGACATAAACATCTGTATGTTTGATTCATTGAACCTCCTACTAGATTGGTAGGTAGTATTGGTACTAGGGGAATTTATAGCACTCAAGGATAGCTCCACAGCACTGTGGTCTGAAATACAAGGATCTATAACAGAGACTTCAAAAGTTGTATCGATTAAATTACACAAAATGTTATCTATGGTTTTCTGTGATTTTGGTGAGATTCTTGTTGGCTCTTTTACTACTGCTTTAAGGTTATAAGAATTTATTAAATTTATAATGTGGGTTTTTTGATGACTGTCACTAGAGAAGTCCACATTGAAATCCCCTCCTAACACTACCATCCTATTTTTCGAGCAAATCTTATCCAGGAGATTTTCAAAATTGCGTAAGAAAAGATCAAAGCATCCTAGTGGAGATCGATACATGGAAATTAATGTCATATAATTGCCATTAAAATTATAACTAATGCAGGTAAATTCCAAGTCTTTTTCAATGCTCATGACATCTTGTAGGTTTAGTGGAGTTACATAATTGGTGAGACATTTCTTAACAAATATGGCAACACCACCATTCTTGGAATTCTTTCTACAAAATATTGAGGCACATTTGTAACCTTGCAATACAATTACTGTACTGTCATCCACTGAGAGCCAGTGTTCATTTACACAAAATACATCGGGTCTGTTATGATGAAGAAATACATTAATTTCGTCAATCTTATTTCTTACGCACTGTACATTAAAAAACATAATTTTTAAGTTACTTTCTTTTGTGCTATTGATAGTCTTCATTTGTCGTAAGTCTTTTCGTTTTAGCGTACCTGTTTGCATTCGTGTAGTCACACCAGTAATTGAGTTCTCTCTGGCGGTGTTTACATTTTCTGTTGAGGAAGTTAGCACAGCACTTTCCTTGACTGAGGGAGTATTTGCTTCAGTTTGATCTTTATCCAGACAATGGGGGATTGAAGGTATAACGTCAACATCGCTACTAACTATTACCGAGTTACGTTTATTGGTATGAAATTTAAATCTGCGTACCACGACACCGGTGGGCCAAGTATCACTCTTGTAAAGTTCACTGAGGAGAGAGAAATCAGCACCTATTTTAAAGGAGGCCGTATTTTCATTACTAAATATTTTTTCACAGCTAATGTCTTTTTCGGGAAGTTTAGATTTCAAATGACTAATAATTACATCGCAAGTGGTTTCCGCTTTAACACGACTCAAGTGAAGCCACGCTTTACGGGGAATACCAAATGAGCTATTACTATTCACTTGATCTGTGGAATTTCCGTGCACTACATATTTGTTTCGTACATACTTTTTTCGGTGAACAGTAATAAACCCGTCATCATCATTATCTGCCTCGTTTCCAAGTTTACCATTTTCATTAGGATCACTTGGTGAAAAGGTTTCAATATAAATAGCATTTGTATCACTCTTGTTAACACACGGGCTAACTTCACACTTCACTTCATTACCTTTTTTGTTGCTTTACTTATTTTCACGGAACGATTCACCTTTCGCCAACTGCTTTGATGATTTCACTCGTTGGCTGTTCTCAATTGCACTTAATCGTCTAGTGACGTTTTCAAGGATCTTAAATATATCTTCTGATCCATCCTTAGGTGGCTTTCTCATGGTTTCCGCTTCAGCTGTACATGTATTGCATAGCCACTTGATAGATTTTTTATTACGAATAACAAGAAATTCTATCTCAGTAATATCGGTGCATTCACGATGATAAACAGCCCCACAAGCACCTCCACAGGCCAATGATAATTGAGCAATATTCGGCTTTTTGCAGGAGTGACATGAGTGCGTTATGTTATTGTCCGACATCTTGGATAATAATCTCTATAGATTAACCTCAACCTCATAAAACCAAACATACTTTGAATTTTGATCAAATCATTAAATAATAATTATATAAAATATTAATTAATATTTCCAGTAGCATTTATAAATTGTAACTGAACACAAGCTAATGCAAGATAAAAAAACTGGGTAATCTTGGGAGATGGAGAAAAAAACACCAAGTTTGGAAATTGATAACATGAAACAGGAAATTTAAGTTGAATGCTTTATGTTGAAGATGCACTTCCACCTAGAAGACATGCCTGCTCACTAATTTTAATCCAAGACTACCAAAATGAATAATCCCACAATCAAAATTACATAACACTTTCTAAAGACAATTACTTTTACTTTCTCCCAGTAAAACTTATGGACAGTACATCCCTGCACTTAATGCTATTTTATAAGACTTTTATTAATACTTATAAAGGGAACAGCTTTATATCTAAAACCGTGTAATATTTTTGAAAAATTAGAGTTTAAGCACAAAATAAAAGCAATTATTCATTACAATTGTGTTATAACTACCACATTCTGAATTTGATTTTCGTACCAATTTCTTCTTTTTCATTACCATTTATCGTAATAATAGCACTATAGTTAACTCATCCATGTTGAAACTACCTTATGTTCACAAAATTCAAAGTAGAAGTCCAACAGCTTGGAACATAAAACCATACATGCACATCAGCTACTACGCGCTCGTCCTATGTGCTATTTCACCAGTTCTTCATTCTAAAAAGGAAGGTTATTTTTCTAAGTTTTAAGCAAAAAATATTAAGATGTTCAGGCTGGAAAGCCACGATTAATTATCGAGCTATGCCTTTGATCCAATTCGCTACAAAGGTACTCCTTAAGTCACAAAACGATTGAGCAAACTCGATTCTCCTACAATATTCTACATTGAATTTATATATGTTAACCAGTTTGATTTAAATCTAATTTCAAATTTACATTAATGTTTAAGAATAGTCTACGAAATTGTTCTAACATAATAATTACCAGAAATATATGGAACCATAAACTTTCAGGAGTTGAATGGCGACATATACTTACACTTCTATGTATCTTCAATGACTAGAAGTTGGCTACACTTAAGAAGAACCAATGTCTTAGATACCTCGGCCATCCCTTCAACAGAAATTGCTTACCTAATACTTCGCTAAACAGGCAAGATATTTGTGGTAAAATCATCGATATTCGGGTAACGATATCGAATCTATACGAAGAAAAGAATATACGAGAGATATTTTATGAAAATATAGTCCATGATACACCAGCGGTTTTAGATATCAGAAAGTATTAAGTTAGGAAGATACGGGAAGGGAAGAATCTAATAGCCATATTTACGTGGATAGCTATTTGACGAATATGAGATATCATACTTGCCTCTGTATAATGCAACTCTACAGCCCGCACCTAGTTTACATATTGATCGCTAGATGTCTCTGCAGGCAATAGAGAGGAAGGCAGCGCCATAGCGATGCGGAAAGGAACGAGATCCTTACCAGAGGCCCAGAGGCGGTGATCCAAATGACTGATAGGGTGTTGGAAGAATCATAATACATGGATTTATTATATAACTACAGATTTCCCCATTGAAAATTAACGGGAGTGTTAAATGAATTTCAATTCACCCCGGAAAGTGAAGCGTTTGAAATTTATTACATTCCAATATTACTACATATTAATACTACTGATTATTATTGTAATTTTCTGTGATGTTAAATTATGGCATCTATATACCTTGCTTTTACAACTTCATTTGCCAGTCTCTTGGTCCGTTGTTCCTCCCCTTCGTTTTTTCTTTTATTTTCTAGCCTCGCGACTTAATCTGCCAGTTTTTTAGTTCGTTGTTTGTTGTTTTCAATTGAACGTTTTGGTCTTTTTCTTAGAGCTTAATCTAAACGTTCAGAGTGCGACAGACCGATCTCTACAGTGTAATATGCTGTGAAAGTACAACGGATAGCGACCTGTCTCGCGCGTCTCACTTCTCTCTTCAGCGAAAGGCTCTCCCCTCCTTACCGCCCCTTCAACGTCTGATTCACGCAACATCTTCCGAGCAGTTCACTCTCTCCTTACCTCCCCTACTACCGTGCGCCGGGACAACAATGTTGTAACAAAGCAGCTCACTCCCCTTCTTACCGCATCTACCAAAATGTGCAGGGACCCCCTGGACATCGTACTGGAATCTTTCGCCTTCGGCAAATTATATATATGTAGATGCTCGCATAAATGTACATCATAGAGGAATATTTGAATGAATGAAACGATTCCGAAAAAAACGAGAGTTAAGCGAGCCAACTTTTACCATATCTTAATGCAAATAGGGTTTGTCCGTTCTCTCGGTCCGTCCTGAGAAATTAATGAATGTCTTATTTTGTTAAATACATCGCGTGTTCTCCAAAATACCCTCTTCTCCCCGTCCTTTATCCGGTACATCCTCTGACATCGACTATTACTTTCTCCCCGGTCTATGCCATGGGCATGGTACTACTATAGTAGTACCATGGTCATGGGATTCTAAATTGTGGGGCACGAGCCCTGGGAAGGAGAACGTAGCTGCAATCGATGGAATACACCCACGGGCGCCAAAGTAATCCACGGATGGCACGACCTGCATGTTAATTCTTGCTCAGAAGCTTTCCTTCGTGATCGTAATCATCGAAATCGCTGTCATTAAACAGTTCTTCTTCTATTTGCACGTTCGGCATTTATGTTAAATTATATTAATTACTTAAATTAAAATTTAGAAATTCTGAAAATGAAAATAAAATTTTATAGCTCATCAGTAGAAACGGGCCCTCTAAGAAAATTGCACCAAGTATTTGAAATCTTAACAAGATGATCCAAACGGAACTTATTTATTTAACCTTAATGTCGCAAGTAGGCTAAAGCCAGATGGCGACAACTCTACAATATTGAACCCGCAAATATCTTTGATTTGTACATTAATTAAAATTCAAGAGTTACACATATATATGCAATATATGAATAGAATAATGATTAATTTATCAATAAACAAACAATAATATATAATTTAGAATATATTATGATGCCTACTTTCCACATAATTATTTATTTAATACCAGTGGCGTACCATAAAATCTGGGGTGTCCCCCGCAGCAAATAATGACGACCCTCCTGTGTGCATAAATCTTAAATATTTTCCAAGCTGAATTACTTATCATTGCCTGTATATTAATGAAGAATTCCCCCCTCTCTCACACAAATGTTACTGATATTTTGAAAAGCCTGAAATTATAAAAATATAGTAATGTCTTTCTTTCGTTAATTGAAAATCCATTTGGGGAAATGGGTTCAAAATATTAAATTATGCCTAACAATCCTTATAATGCCATAGAGACGAAAAATAATACGTATTCATTACTCTATGACACTGAGTATACTTTTTAACTTGCAGTTATCATTCTACGCCGGTGGAGCAGTGGTTGAAATATTTTTCAATGGTTTCAAGAGATCTGATTGGGGGTCTATTTTATCTCCGGATTGTTTTATCTCGAGAGAACTCATATTGTCCAACCATGCAATCATTACTAGGGATTGTAATGTGGTAGTTTCCCCTATTGCTTTCCACATCGCAGTACTGTAGCAATTCAAATCATCCCAATCACGCCTACAGCTGTATTGGATATAGACCCAGCCAACATCATTTGTTTTCGGCTCTATACCAGCAGGGCCGGCTTCCTACTTTGCGGGGCCGAGTGCAAGAAAAGAATGCGCGGCCTATCATTCTAATTATTATTTTTGCTTGCCATCCCACACAATTAAAAAAAAGATAATAATTAGAATAGGCCCCATCAGTAGAATTCTCACCTCAACTAACTGAAGCACCCAAAAGTAATCTGAATTTAGATAGATCTGGTTTTATAAAATAAAAATGATCTATAAATAGAAAATTATATTTATTATAATTATATATTACATTGAAATATGATCCATAGTCGATCGTATTATGTTTCCTAATTCATCATAAAATATTTCTGGCTCTTTTTGCGGCAAAGTCATCTATGATGTCGTCAAAAGTTAATTTTTTTGCAATTTGATGTTCAATAGATATTATTGCTAGTGATGTCAATCTTTCTTGACAAATACAAGATCTTAAATAATTTTAATAAGTTTTAATTTAGAGAAGGATCTTTCTGCTGTTGTAACTGTCACTGGGCTCGTTAACAATATCTTAAAAGCTATCACAACATTGGGATGAATTTGTTAGTTAGTTATTTGAAATTATAAATTTTAATACTTCCAAGGATGAAAAGTCAGTAGGAACATTTTTTCTAAACAAGTTTAGTTCTTCGTATAAATCGATTTCGTCTAAATCTGAGTCTAATTTTAAATATAAATTTCTGGAATGGTTTTTATGTTCATCTTCTGACATCTCTTGTAATTTGTGGAGGTCATACAAAAAATCAAACATTTCTTTGTGCTGTGAATATAATTCAAAACGCCTGTTAATGGATTGTATTGCAGTGTCTATAATTATGAGAAAATAATTAATTCTAAAATTTTCCTCTGCGTCTTCAATTGGTATATCAGTGGTTTGATAATCGAAAAGTTTTCTTTTTCGTCATATACGACCTTCTTTAAATTCTATTTCAATGTCTAATTCGGTAGCTATTTGTTTTGCTGTATTGTAACAGCTTCCAAACCCAGAATTTCTGAAATCCCGAAAAAATTCTAACAGCTCTTTTATATGTTTTAATGCTATATCCATACGTATAGTTTTATTTTGTAATAATTTAATCACAAAATTTACTTTTGATAAACCATATGACAAGACTTAGAATAAATTCAAACAAATCTAAGTGTTCATAAATAGAATCTATATCCACCTTAATACTGTTATCATAAATTGTTTCAGTAAGTTCCTTCAGGGCTTTTAAAAACGAGTCCGCTGCGCCACTCATGGCTCACAGTCAACTGCCGACGTATCGTTACTCGTCTATTTGCGTTTTCACGTTGCTATTTTAAACAAAATTATTCGGAAATAAATTAGGCGAGAAACTCGTTTGTTTCAATTAATTCCATTCCTGAAAATATGAATGTGAGGGAAAAAGACCAGCTGAATATCCCACTCTTTCTGACATAGCGTTGAAAATTCTAATCCCATTCTGCACGACTACCTATGTGAAACGAGGTTTTCTACTATGTTGGCAATTAAAAACAAAAATAGAACAAGAATGAACCTCGAACCGGTTCTTCGCTGGAAGTTAACTAACATTGAAGCAAATATTACAATGCTATCTACATATATCCAAGCTCATTCATCACATTGACTGATTTTCTTTGTATTTTAAGAATGATAAATGCGAGAAAACAATTAATTTTTCAGTACTACCTATTTTATCTGACTACCTTATATTATTTTGAAAATGCCTCTTTCTTCAGTAAAGAAGATTTTTTAAGTTCATACTTACTATGTGGTACAAAGAAATTTTGTCACGTTTTCAGTGGTACGCGAAAAGAAAAGTTTGGGAACCGCTCGTATAGTGCATTCAGCAGGAAGATGATTCAACACAACTCTCTACCAAGTCCTGAGGCTTGAAGTTAAAATCTCCCACTGCCATATACTGTGCATGAACAAGTGCGTGTGTGTATATATATGTGTGCACAGTACAGCATTCCCACCAATTAAAATTTTACACCAACTTCACGAAATAGTCCGCCACCCGATTTTTTGCGCGCTATAGCGGGGATGGGCGCTTTATGTGAAAAATTGTCTCTAAAAATAAATCGTGTTACTGCGAAAACGCGCTATGCGGGCGCGTGTTATACGTGGTGTTAGTGTATACAGTAAAACCTGGTTAATTCGAAACTCTTTCATTCGAAATTTTGGTATAGTTCAAATTTTCATTTAAATTTAAGGCCAGTAGGCAAATTTACATATAAAAGCACCTGGATAATTCTAAAACCTTGATAATTCATAATTCGAAAAGAAAATAAGTTCCGTGCTTACAATTAGTGTATCAATACGTTTGTCCCTGAATAATTCGAAATTAAATTTAGGATAAACTAATGGTCGTAAAGATTGTGTTTGAAAATATAACCATCAGGACTCGGACATGGCAGGGGAGGTGGGCTGCTGTCTTAATTGCACTCTCCATCCTAGCGAAGGACAGAACAACTCTCCAGTCAGTTTTATCTGCGTTTTAGTTAGAGAAGGTTCATTCCGTGCGCTTCACCATGGCAAAAGTGAGTGCGAAGAAATATCGTTTCTTATAAAATAACTTTGAACTACCCTAAAATGCAGTTCATATAAATCTTTGACCGTAACAGAAAAAATATTGATAACTTCAAAAATTTATGATCTTAGGGTCGGCGAATCATTGCAAATGATGGCATCATAACCAGTGACGTCACAAACGATAACGAGAGAGAAAGTGATAATGAAGAATTGATTAAGCCACTTCCGTCTAAGGAAGATGTATTTATGGCTTTGGACATACTTCAGCAATACATGTCAGAGACACCTAATATGCCAGTGACTATATGTGAAATATTTGGTGAAATTATGCAACACATCGTGCTAGAGAATCCCCAAAAATTGAAACAGAAAAACTTAAGTGACTACTTTAAATGAGTTCGTTTTTTTACTGATATTTGGTTATTTAAATGACTTCAACTTAACGATTTTATATAATGTATTAACTACATAGCTGGTAATAGTGATAAAGTTAACATTTCTGTTGCTTATTAGTAAAATAAGGTTTTGTGTTCTGTTTTAAAAATGAATTTACTGTTATTCAATTACATATTACATTATAAGGTGAGTTATATATGTTTTCTTGTATTCTATATTTAATAGCTAGTTAGACTGTTTTTGTAAATTTCAAATTATCCAGGTTTTCTGTAATTCGAATTTTTTTTCTTGGTCCCTTAATTTCGAATTAACCAGGTTTTCTGTATTTTGATTGCAGGGTTCCTGAATGCTTAGCGCCAGGGGCCCCAGGAGGCATAATCCGCCACTGGGTTTACCCCAACCTGCTGAGTCACCATTCATTACGCATGTGGTACTAGCAAAACAGGAGAGGCAAGAGAAAATGACAACAGCGCACCATTGCCATGGTAATGGCTCACTTTTTACGCTGTCTCATTGGCTAAAGCTCTCTCCCCCCAGAGTTGGCATTTGACTGCTTCCGAGCAGCCAAATGCCAACTCTGGCCAGCTCAACTATAGTTATCCTACATTTCCAAATCTGCATAGTTTTCATTCAATAAATAAATTCACTATTGAAGTGATATCTTGTGTGCATTATTTGATTTTCTTTAAAGTTATGCTTCATCAAAGATATGTTTGATGATTAATATAGATATGAGAACTTAATTTCAATGCAAATTACATTGCAGATGCATAGGATATTTAATGCTATGGAAATATCATCATCATCATGCTTCTGTCCGAAGACAGGTTTTAACTGAATCGCTGCCTCCATTTCTCTCTCTCCCTAGAAGCCTCTTTTATACCTCTATAAGTAGTATATCCCTGCTTTATATTATCTAATATTCCTAATCTTTTTCTCCCTCTTCCTCTTTTTCCACTAATTTTTCCTTCTAAGATCGTCCTTTGTAAACACTGTCTTCTCAATATGTGCCCTATCCAATTTGCTTTTCTTTTCCTGATTGTTTTTATTAGCATCCTATCTTCTCCCACCATTTCTAATACTTCTTCGTTTCTCTTCCTCTCTGTCCATTTCACTTTCATCATTCTTCTCCATACCCACATCTCAAAACTTTCTAAATATTTTTCCTCCTTTCTCCTTATCGTCCACGTCTCTGCACCATAAAGAGCTATGCTCCATATGTAGCATTTTGCTAATTTCTTCCTTGTTTCTAGATTTATTTTCTTGCTTGTGAGAAGCTCCTTCTTATCGTTAAATGCTGCTTTTGCCATTGCAATCCTACTTCTGATGTCCTGTGTACTACTTCCATCCTGTGCTAAAATACTGCCGAGATATTTGAAACTACTTACTTGTTCCAATTTTTTGCCATTTACCATTATATTTAATTCTTTATGTTCCTTTGAAACCACCATGACTTTCGTTTTTTCTGTATTGATCTTCATTCCATATTGTTGGCCAACCTCAACTAGTCTGTCTGTCATCCTCTGAAGCTCTTTCTCGCCTTCTGCTATTAAGCCCTGATCATCTGCGTATTTAATGGTGGTAATACTTTCACCTCCTATCTTAAATCCTTTCTCTTCCATCAACGCTTCTTCTGTTATTGTTTCTGCATACATATTAAATATCGCTGGTGAAATAGGACAACCCTGCCTCACTCCCCTCCCTATTGAAGTACTTTCTGTTTCTTCTCCTTCAACCCTGACTCTAATCTTTTGATCAAAGTAAAGGTTTTTAAGCAGTCTTTTATCTTTCCAATCTATTCCTATTTTGTTTAAAATACCCAGCATCTTATCCCATTTCACTCGGTCAAAAGCTTTCTCCCAATCTACAAAACAAAAATACATATCTTTATTGACTTCTAGCGCTCTTTCTATCATCATCCTCATACATCCTATAGCATCTCTAGTCCCCCTTCCTCTTCTAAAACCAAACTGATTATCTTGCAGCTCCTTTTCTATTTTACATTCAATTCTTTTGGTTATTATTCTGGTTAGAACTTTAGCTGTATGAGAAATTAAACTAATAGTTCTGTAATCCTTACAACATTTTGCATTGTTCTTTTTCTCCAGTGGTACCATCACAACATCTAAAAAATCTTCAGGCCATACACCAGTATCATATACTTGGTTAAAAAATTTTGTGAGTTGCTTAACTGCTTTAGACCCCAAAACCTTAAGAACGTCCACGGGTATATCATCACTCCCAACTGCCTTTCTTCTTTTCATGTCATCAATTGCTCTTTTAACTTCAGACTCGAGAATACTTGGTCCTAGCTGATCTTCTTCCACATCCTCTTCTTCATTTAATTCAATATTTCTTGGCTTTCCTTCTTTGTCATACAGAACCTCAATGTATTCTTTCCAGACATTCTTTACATTGTCTGGCTCCGATACTATTTTACCACTTTTGTTCATGATTCCTTTACGTCCTATCTTTCTTGCTTTTTTCTTGAATAGTTCCCTTGCTTTGCTATACATGAGGTCTGTTCTACAAATTCTTTCACATTCGACAATCTCCTCGCATTTCTCATTTATCCACTGTTCTCTGGCTTTATCTGTTTCCCTTCTTAAAGCATTATTTAACTCCTTGTACTTTCTTTGGCCTTCTTCAGTGTTTATGTTCTTCCACTTTCTCCGCTCTTCCATTTTTTGCAGCATGGCTGCTGTGATCCAGGGTTTTTTGTTTCTTTCACCCGTTATCTTTCCTACCTTCTTTTCCATTACATCTTTAATGTTGCTATGGATGTATCTCCACTCCTCATCTACATTCTTCCTATTTTCTTCATCTCTCTCCCCCAACCTTTCCTCCAGCTCAGTCATGATAGCCTCCTTGTTTTTAAGGAGTTCCTCTAAGTTCCATTTCTTGTTAACTCTTACGTTTCTCTTAACGCTCTTCAGTCTACATTGTATATTTGCCACCAAAAGGTTGTGGTCAGAATCGATATCTGCCCCTGGTAGTGTTTTCACATTTTTAATGCTATTTCTAAATCTTTCATTGACTAGTATGTAATCTATCTGGTATCGTCTCTGGTCTCCTGGGCTTCTCCATGTGTAAAGTCTCCGCTGGTGATGCTTAAACCATGTATTAGTTACAATTAATCTATTTCTATGGCAGAATTCCACAAGTTTATCCCCTCTTTCATTTCTCTTCCCTAGCCCATATTTTCCCACTATGTTATCTTCCTGTCCCTCTCCGACTACACTGTTCCAATCTCCCATTACTATGGTGGTGATCCTTCCTTTTCCCTCCTCCTCCAATATCTCCATAATCTGTTCATACATTTCATCTACTTCGTCGTCGCCAGCATTAGTCGTTGGCATATACACTTGAATTATAAGCATTTCCACTGGCTCCATCTGAAGTTTTACAGCTATTAATCTATCATTAACTGTCACTACCTTGCTAATTCTTTCAGCTATCTCTTTTCTCATTATAATCCCCACTCCCCTTTCCTTTTTCTCCCCTCCTGAGTAAATAATCTTAAATTCGTCTGAATTTATCTCGCCTTCTCCTTCCCACCGAACTTCACTAAGACCTACTATACCTACATTATTCCTTCTCATTTCCCTTTTTATGTTCTCTAGTTTACCCCCTGAATTCATAGTCCTAACATTCCATGTGCCTATTCTTAATTTCTCACCACTTGCTTTCCTATTAATGTTAAATTTCCTCTGTGCATCCCCTAGGGTAGTCCCCACCCAGAGATCCGATTGGGGGACTATTTTACCTCCGGAATATTTTACCCCAGAAAGATCCATAGAGGTATTTCAGCTTTTCAGCCTATCATGGGAAATATAATGAGGTAGTTTCCCCTTGCTTTCCTCATCGCAGTTTCACAGAGTGATTACCCATCTGTAGCTGTTCAGATCCACATGATCACCACCTACAGAGGTACTGTGCAAGCTGCTGCCCTTGCACAGGGGGATGTAAAACCCCCAAGACTGCTTCTTAGTCTGACTCTTCCCCTCAGACCTTTCCGGCTTGGATGGTCCTACCAGGAGAATTATCTCCCGCCGGCATAGCTCTTTGGTTCGTAAGAGTACACAAACCCTCCCACCTCTGTAAGGTTATGCAGTCCTTAGGGAGGGATGGAAATATAAGGACATGAAAATGGAATAATTTAATAAGATTTAAATGGATCAATACAATTTAAATACAATCCATGGTGATGATGATGAATGTTATATGGCCCTAAAATGATTGAGATGTTTTTATGTATGTATTCCAGAATCCTGCTGCTTTGGAGTGGTTATTCTCATAATTGTCATAATTAATTGAACTTTAAGCATTCTTCAGAATGGAGGAATGGAGGAACTGACATGAAATAAGGAGGAAAAGCATCAGTAAATTCCAAGTGAATTATAAAATTTATTGGTTCTGTTCGCATAACTGGGGTGGCAAAAGGTAAACGAGGCAACGCTAGAGCTGGTGATGAAAAATAGAACTAGTACATGGTGCAGGTTGGGTAATTTGATTAGGTGGTGTTGCTTTCTTCCCACATTCGCTGTGCCCCTCCCCCCTCAGGTTGGGTTAGGTAGCCTTCATCTTCTGTAATATTACTCAGTACTATTTTCATTAAGTAAAATGCATTCATTAAAGTATCACCAATTACCACTGAGAGAAGAAGCTAGCGTATTGTTTTTGAAGGAACAGGGAATGATTGCAAGGGAACGCATGCTGCAGAGGCCACCCAATGCATCTCCACTTCAGCTATGATTCCCAGAGGAATTGCAGTGTAGCAGGACTTATATTTACTTTTGTCTTTTTTTTCACCTTTCCTCCTGGTAGTTCCATTTCTCGATGTTGCCAGCACTAGCACCACCTTGTTTACCTTCACCCAGTTATGCAAACAGTATTAATTTATTTTAAATGTAGTAATTACTCTTCTTTATGAAGAACATTAGTCATTAAATGCATATTGCTATGATCTGCAGGCAATCTTAAAGAAGATTCAATGTGTGTGTCTCCATGGTGAAACTAAATATAAACAAATTTGCTCTAGAAAACCAAATGGACCTAAAAAAGTATCCGACAAGATAGAACGGGAATAATTACCTAAAGGACCAGTGGCAGCTCGTGTATAGGCACTGCAGAACTGCAGCACCCCCTATTTCCACTTGATATTATCGATAACATTTAATATAATGAGTTATTTTTTCTTTAATTCTTTCTTTATTTTTGTAGTACAATATATATTCCTTAAGCTTAATGTCAGTACTTAAGTAGCCATCCCTCAGTTTATGAAAAAGATACAAAAATCTTTGTATGGAACTGCGTGCTTCACAGTGCCAGCGACGTGGTGTTTGACTGTTGTGCGCATGCGCACATAGGAGGGGGGTGGGGAGGAAGGCGGGACTGTCAGGTAGAGAGAGCACTTTTGCTCTCGCAGTGCCGGTTCTGGCGTGATGGTGGAAGGAAGTTTTTTTTTACTCAGCGTGTGTTGTGCTTAAAAACCGTGTACCATATTCTTGAATGTGATAAAGTGTAGAATTAGATTATTATTCTGCTTCCAGCTATTCTATTTGATTCATTTTTTTTCGGTTCTTTTATTTAACAGTAAACTTTAACCATGGCCTTGCATCCCCAAGAAATAAGTTCTGTGACTGTAAGTGAACTTCAACAGCTTAAGTTTTCACAGCTATCTCTCCATGAGAAAGTTACAGTTAAGAAAAGAGGTTGTTCAACACCTGATATTCTAATATCTCAGCCAGGCAAAAGCAACAACAAGAAATATATTCGTAGCTTTAATTCTGAATGGTACCAACGGAAAAGTTGGCTTTGCGGCTGTGAAGTAAAAAATGCACTGTTTTGCTTCCCGTGTTTGCTGTTTGGAGGTGATGTACCGTGGACAAAAGATGGTTTTAGAAATATAAACAAAATGAAAGAAAAAACTGAAAAGCATGAGAAACGCAGATCAAACCATTGCAGAAGCAACAGGAATTTTAAAATACCTGAATGATGATAATTTCAAGTTTTGGTTAGAGCTTTTTCATCAGATTATGCCCCCTGTTGAAATAATTTACAACCAAATGCAATCTCGAGAAATTAGTGTGTTTAAAGTTAATGAATATATAACAAATTTCAAAACTGCTATTTTAGAATTGAGAAACTCAAAGTACTGTGAGAATCCTTCAAAGACACTCATGGCAGAAGCTAAGGAAGTGTGTGACTATATGTGTTGATATAATGGACAGATATTCTTCCACTAAACACTTAGTAGCTGCTAAATTGTTCAACAAGAAATGCTTCACTAGATTTAAGAATGAACATCCCACAAAAGAGATAGTACTGACCACTGAAGTTTATCCCATGTTTGACAAAGAAAAGCTTGAAACTGAACTAAAAGTATTCTATTGTAGGACTGATATTCATGAATATTGCAAATTAATTGAGCTGCTGAAATTTATCTTGGAAAATAATCTAGATGATGTTTTTAGTGAAATTACGAAACTGATAAAAATCCTCTTGACAATTCCCATGACTACATCAGAGGCAGAGCGCTGCTTTTCAACATTGAAAAGAATAAAAACTTTTTTAAGAAGCACTATGAATTCGGAAAGACTAAATGCGCTTGCAGTACTTTCAATGGAGAAAAATTTCCTCAATTGTCATCCAGAGATAAAGGAGAAAATTATTGAACTTTTTGTGCAAATTAAAACAAGAAGAATGGATTTAATTTTTAAATGAATAGATCAAGCTTGAACTGTAACAATTTAAGTTAAAGTAAGTAAAAAATGTTTGTTTTTTTTTTGTTAAGATTTTATCAAGTTCCTGAATAAATTTTCTTTTTATACATGTTTTTTTCCTTTTACACAATTTTAAAACAAAGGCTAAAAATTTTCTGGAGCAGCACCCCCACTAATTTTAGCTACGAGCTGCCACTGTAAAGGACTACATAATTTTTAGACAGTGACATCAAATAACCTACTTAGTGTGCATGCAACCCAATTTTCTCTGAAATATTATGGTAATTTAAAAACAGCAATCCATTTTGGCTTACACATCCAACACAATGTAAATATGATTTTCTATGATACAGCAAATTTCATTTATAGTCCTAACAAAAATGTAGTAGTAGTAGTAGTAATTGATCTTTTAAGTGCATCGACGGCTATGGTCATTTTGCACTGTCATCAACTGGACATACACACAGAAGGCAGGAGAAAAACCCAGTCCTGGGATTAGCCTACTCTTTATGAAAGGCACCAAGGGGGTCAACTGCTCAACATCCCTCCCGAAGGACGGAACACTGAATTCGCATGGTCTCCTCAAACTGCACAAACAGGGCGACCTCAGAAAAAATCCTACTTATGCAGGATTTGTACCCACTGCCCCTACAAGCAACAGGCGAGTTGCAGCCAGCGTCCCAACACAAACAACACCGGCACCCCCTTCCAACAAAAATGTGCAAGTCCACATATATGTTTAAATTCATCACTTCACCCACATCATTCTACCAGTGCCATTATAATTTTTTTGGTTTATTTAATTATTATAAATATAAACAGGTAGCAACCCAATTACATAAAAATTTACATACAGTTAACATTTAACATATGATAAAATAAAAATAATATACATAAAAATTTCAAAAACAAGGCACAGAATACAAAATATAAAACATTACAAGTGTATGAAGTTATAAAATCAATAAATCTCAAGTAGTTTGAGCTGTCTCTTAAAGCTTGTAGGAGAGATATTGCAAACAAATTCAACAGCAGGAAAAAGGTTGTTTGACTATTATATATGAAATTCCTTCGAAAACAGATCTTGAGATCAAGTATGATTAGTAGGTATATGATAATGTACTAACTCCAAGAGACATGGACAGTCAATATAGTTATTAATTAGTTTATATAGGAAATTTAAACTGGATTGCTCATGTCTCAAGGAGAACATTGCAGTCCCAGTTCTTCACACAATCTATTATATGGTACCTCATTAAAAAGGAAACCTTGTCTAACTGCGACCATTCTAATAAATCTTCTCTGATCTTTTTCCATTCTCTTAATATGTACATCATAATATGGAAACCAAATAATGAAACAATATTCAATAACAGGCCTTACTAATAAGGAATATAGTATTTTCAATGAAGTTACATTTGAAAAGTCTCTTGAGAACTTGAAAATAAAGCTGAGCATCTTTTGTGCTTTTTTAAAAATATAAAATGGTTTTCAAAAATCAAGTTAGTATTAAGCAACACACCCAAACACGAGTAATCTTCAAACAACTGAGGAATTCACTACAAATATTATAGTAATTAAATTGCAGATTTTATTTTATGGAAAGTCATGTAAGGTAGAACCCGATTGTCCGTCCTAAATGGGACTGAAGGATGGTCGGATAACAGGAATGTCAGATACTACAGAATACTAATGAAAAAACAGGTATAAATATCTATAAATTCAGTTTATTATTAATTCCAATGAAAAAAACAATACGATACAAAACTGTATCACAAAGAAAAATAACATTTATAATAATTTTGCGAATAAAGTAGTGAGTGATTCAGATTTGTTACTTTACTAAAAAATCAGCTTCGAAAAATTTCAGAGCTCATCCATGTGTTTTTATTTTGCTGGAATAACAAACTGGAAATGCTGTAGGAGCCATGTTTTTGAAGGCCCGTGGTTTTTTGGATATTCCTTCTTAAAAATTCTTATATTAGTCATGTTGGATAAAACGGAATGATGGATAATCGAAGGTCGGATAATTGGGGTTCTACTGTAGGTACATTTTTGTAAGTTGAGAGCCACAGCATTATTTGGGCACCAATTCTGAAGTTGACTGATGCTGTCTTGGAGAATATTGCAATCTTTTTGAGATTTAATTTTAAAAAATATCTTAAGATCATCAGCAAATAATAGATAATTAACTGGAGTAAGCATAGTACCAATATCATTGAAAAAAATGTTATCAAGGAAAGGCTCAAGATGGGAACCTTGAGGAACACCTGATAATACTTTAAAATCGTCTGATAAACTGGATTTAATTTTTACTACTTGTCTCCTTCCACTTACATAGCTGTGAAGGCATTTTAGACATGTACCAGTAATACCATAAGATTCTAATTTTGCTAATTGATGGGAATGGCTTACTTTATCAAAAGCTTTACATAAATCATTGTAGATGAGGTCAACTTGTAAACCATTATTGAAAGCCTCTAAGACATAATTTTGGAAAGTAAGTATATTAGTTGTGGTTGAACAACCTTGATGTTTCTTTCTGCATAAGTGGATGCAAAACATAAACAAACCGACATAGTGCCGGCGATGAGAAATGGAACTACTACAAGGTGTGACATACTTGTACTCGGCACATGGGATATGACTGCTCATTCCACAACATACACCAACTCGTCCCCCACGTTGGGTAAGTTAGTTTATGTGTTTTTGGTTTCTTCCCACATTCACTGTGGCCCACTCCCTTAGGATGGGTTGGGTATCACTCATCATAGTATCATCATTAAGTGAAATTCCACTGCTAAAATACCACCAATTGCCACTTGGAGAAGAAGTGAGTGTCAGATTTATGCAGGAACAGGGAATTATTGCAAAAAACGGAAGTGCAGCAGAGGCCACCCAATGTATATCCACTTCGGCTATGATTCTCAATGGAATTGCAGTCTAGCAGGATTACACTGAGGATGTGCGCGGGAAACTGCTTTCAGGGATCGCAGCATTTTACTTAACCCTCCAAGGACAATTTTTTTTTCTAATTTTAAAAAAATTTCATGCGTTTTCTTAGTCATATACCTCCTTTATAATGGGAAACATATTTTTTTAAATATATTACCATTGGATTCCGCAAAACATGCCGTGACCATATGGTCACGTTCGTCCTTACCACTGCTATTATTTTATATAAAAATTTTTAAGTAATGAAACATAGTTGTCTGTTGTTTATACAAGAAATAATTTTTAACATTTTTATTAATTCATTGATAAAATGCTGCGGAAGTTTAATTTGAAGTTTAACAGCATTTATCACCGAGTAAAAACAAAACATGATATACACAGTCCGACCATACACTTCTTGCACATTCTTCTTATCACCGTTGTACAGCTTTCACCTGCACATCTTCTTCTCTGCTTTTCATTAGTTTCCACAACAAAATGGTCCATTTGATCGAATCGCAGGTCTTTGTTTACGCGGGTTGAAATTGGGCCTGCTATTGCAGACCCTCCAGGTGACTTCGTGGATGCCTTGAACCGCATCAAATAAATTTGTACTATCTCCCTCCTGAACTCTAATTTTGTTATATTTTTATCTGATATTTTGTCGAGTACCCACGCATTATGTAATGATGTATCTAGTAGCCATGTGAAGATAGGCCACCACCATTTTTTTCCTTGGATGCTGATTCTGTGTTGGTTGACGTCTTCATCCATCCTGTCAGTGCCACCCATATGTTTATTATACTGGCGTATGGAATGTGGTTGAGGAAGCGTCACATTCTTTTTCTCCTTCTGGCTGTACCTTTTTACAGTTGTAGTAGGTGCCACTCCATTTGACGTCAAGGCAACGGCCACAATGGAATTGTCCATCCACTTACATATTGATATGCTGAGGTTTCTTTCTAAAACGAATTGAAATGTACCTCTTTTGGTTTTTTTTATATCAGTTTTCGTAGGTAGGGGACAATCTTAGAAAATTCTATTATCTCTCATTGTACCAGTACTGTAGTACCCCCACAATTTCAAATGATGCATTAAATTCATACCTGAAAAATAGTAGTAACAATAGCTGTATAATTGGTTTTATGATAAAATGGACTACAATGGAAAATAATATTTATATACCTCACCTGTAAATAAATTATCAAAGAATATCTGGTAGGGGTAATCTCCTTTTTCGACAGGTAGCGCGTCCAACACTTGCATCAATGGAGCAGCAGCTTTTCCGAATGCCTTCTCAGAGTCAAGATTTGCATTAGGATTTTTTCCTTGGTAAATTTCAAAATCTATCAGATAACCAAAGTCCATATTGAGACTCCAAACCTTGTATCCAAAATGAATTGGTTTGCCTCTTATGAATTGCTTACACCCGTGATGCCCAAAATATTTAATCATACATTCATCAAAGTCAAGGTGCTCATACGGAACAAAGTGTTCCATGAATTTGGCCCTCGGCATCTCAATCAGCGGCCTGAGCTTACACATTTTGTCATTGGTATTAAGTTTAGTATTATCAGCCACATGAATAAACTCAAAATGAGAATACTGATAAAAACTTTTATTTCTTCTTCAGTCACTGTTGGATTGGGAAAATTTTTTAAACTGGCATATCGAGCTGTCTCTGCTACCAAATATCCAATAACATCTCGATCCCAAAACAGCTCGAAAAATTGTAGTGGCGAAAGTAATTTGTATTGTTTGTAATTTGCATCTTCGAATTTCATGGTGGGTCAAGGCTCCAAATCGCCCTCAATTCTTCTGGCTGACTTGATAGAAAGATGCTCATAATTTACTCCAATATGTTTTTGGTTACTAAGTTTAACTTCAGCACCTGCTGCGAGCTGATGGCTACTCAGATTGTTCACCAATTCTCCCTCATCTTCATCAGCACTATCCTCATCAGTCAACTCACTCGGGTCAAGAAGAGATATAAAAATATTTGTGATTTCTACTTCATTCTCTGAATCACTTGATCTTTCAGCCTCTATTATATCCAGAATTTCCTTGATGGTCAAACCATCCTTCAAACATACATTTTTCCTAAAATATAAAGTTTATCATTGCAAAATATTCTATAATTTTAGAATAAATTTCAAGTATTTCATATGAAAAAATGTAATTTTTAAATCTCTGTAACTAAATTGCATAGGATATATGAAGAATATGTATGTAATACAACACGCCAAGCAGGAAAACTAGAAGAGGACCACGGAGGTGCTGACACCACAAAGAAGACAATGAAAGACGTTGAAGACGGGGGCCATATATCGTATAATAAAGAAGTCAAAAATCCAGGTAAGGGAATAAGAATTCTTCAGGTAAATTGTAGGAGTTTTCTTAAATAAATGTAAAGAGTTTGCAACCCTAGTTGAGGCAACAGAAGCAGATGCAATTGTCGGTACCGAATCGTGGTTAAAAAATGATATTCATTCTAAAGAAATCTTTCCAGGCGGGTTCACCACTTATACAAGGGATCGAAACCAGAGAGGTGGAGGTGTATTTATATGCGTAAAAGATGAAATTCTTAGTAATTTAATATGGGTTGATGAACATAGTGAACTTTTGTGTGTAAAAATATACGGAAGAAAGAGTAATAAAGCCTTAAATATCATAGGCGGATACAGAAAACCAGGGGAAAATTTTGACAGTCTAGAGACCCTTTATAGCCACGTAAATGAAAAAACTGTTAGCAACGGAGTAGTAATTGCAGGAGATTTAAATCTCCCCAAGGTCAACTGGGACGGGCCATCTATGGAAGGAGGTAAAGCGCAGGAACTGGTAAACAACCTCATACGCGATGGGGGGCTTAAGCAGGTAACCAATATCCCAACAAGAGGGGAAAATATTTTAGACATTTTTCTTCTAAGACCGTCTGACTCATTCGTGAGTTGTGAAACCTTCCAAGGCATTAGTGATCACAAGGCGGTTTTAGCTGAGTTGGAGTTCGAAACTGACCGCGTGAAAAGGGATCGTAAACAAGTCATTTGGAGATATCACAGAGCGGACAGACTAGGCTTCCAAAATTACCTTAGGGAAAATTTCATAGGATGGGTAAAAAGCGGAATAAACGTAAACGTAAACACTGGCGGATGTTCACGAGATTCATATACTCAGTTGTTAAAAGAATTAAATAAAGAAAAAATGGTCGCGCATGATAGATACTTACTAAATATATTAAACTCAAAAGATAGCAACAACTTCTATAAGTATTTACGGAGAAGGAAGGATACCAAAGACAAGATTAAAAATATAAAAAATGAAGGGGCATTAATCATAAGCGACTTAGAAAAGGCAAACAAATTTAATAAATGCTACTCCAAAGTGTTCCAAGTGAAAACTTATGCTTTAGGCAAAGTAAGATTACCAAGTGAAAGTGGACCGAGAATTGAGTTTAGCTTTAATACTATTAATAAAAAGGTAAAGAGTCTGCACTGGCATAAGTCCACAGGACCTGATAATATTGCATCAGGAGCATTAAAATTAGGAAGCGAAGCGATTATACCGTACCTAAAACACATCTTTACTGTTACCTTAGCAAACAGTTGTATCCCATTAGAATGGAAATCAGCCACTGTTATACCTATTTATAAAGACGGAAATAAAACAGAAGTTGCAAATTATAGACCAGTAAGCCTAACGTCCGTTGTTTGCAAATTAATGGAAAAATGTCTGGCGGACTATATACAAAAGTATTTAGAAAATAATTGTATGATATTTGAAGGTCAGGCCGGGTTCAGAAAGGGTCATTCCTGTGAGCTCCAGTTGCTAGGGTTATGTGAAGATATTGCAGAAACATTAGACAATAGCCATGAAGCGGAAGGTATAGTGATAGATCTAATGAAAGCATTTGATGTAGTCCCTCATGATTTACTCTTGACTAAGGTTTACGCTCTAGGAATAGATATGAGGGTAGTGCGATGGATAGAAGTCTTTCTAGCAGATAGAAAACAAAGGGTTAGAATAGAAGATAGTTTATCCGATGAAATAGATGTCACCTCAGGTGTCCCTCAGGGAAGCGTTTTAGGACCGTTATTATTCTTAATCTACATAAATGATTTACCAAGTCAAATATCCTCAAAAGTGAGACTTTTCGCAGACGACTGCATCATTTATAGTCATTAAAGATGAAAATGACAGAGGTTTACTGCAGAGGGACATAGATAAGCTGATGTCTTAGGTATGTTCAAATAAAATTAAAATAAACGTTAAGAAAAGCAAGCATATTCTATTCTCTATGAAAAGGGAAAAGAGTAATTTTCCTTACTATATGGAAGGGATACAAATACCGAAGGTTGATAATATAAAATATCTTGGAATACATATTACGAAAGATTTACCATGGGGTCTTCAGGCAAAATGTACAGTTTCAAAGGGTTTCAAGGCACTTAACTTTGTTATGAGAAATTTAAAACATAGCAGTAGGAAAGCTAAAGAATTAGCATACAAAACAATAATAAGGCCTATATTGGAATATTCTTCAGGAGTCTGGGATCCTCATGACAGAATACATATTAATAAATTGGAAAAGGTTCAGCGAAAGGCAGCCAGGTTTGTTATGGGTCGTTTTGGAAGAGAGGATAGTGTAACAGATATGTTAAAGGAGCTTGGGTGGGAAACTTTAGAAAAGAGGAGGAAAGTGAAAAGGTTAGTTTGTTTGTATCGAATGTATACCGGTAAACCGGCCTGGAAAGAACTAAAACTTAAGATTAAAACCCCGACATTTAAAGGTAAAAATGATCACTCGTGTAAAGTTCGTACAAATGTTCGAAGAAAAGATGTTGGTAAATATTCATTCTTCAATAGAACAGCATTGGACTGGAATGAATTACCTGAAGAACTTCTTATGCCCTTTCCTCAAACCGAGAAAGCATTTAAAAGTAAAATAGTTAAAAACTTTAGTATTTAATATTTAATATGAGTTTTTGTAGGTTAGTATTTTATTTAGTTTTTTATAGGACTTGCGCCACCAAGCGGCGTAAATTATTGTAAATAAACATTGTTGGGTTATAATTTAATCACAATACTCCAAATAACTATCTAATGTCAAATTATGGTTGATTTTTTTTAATGAAGAAGATTATTTACTTATTCTAAATTTTTGTAGTATGGACAAATAACAAATGAAACATGTTGTAGTTTGTTGTGACGAGAGTTCCTATGACTTGAAGACAAGAAGTTAGACATAGTGTACAGGAAATAAGTATCAAAAAAGGTTATATTTTTGTATTAATTACATTCAATTGTTATTATGTAATTTGGGCATTATGTATTGAGTGATACCTAAGCTGTTGTGACGGGAGTTCCTGTGACTTGAAGTTAAGAAGTAGTATATAGTGTATAGGAAATGGTATCAAAAAGCTTATATTTTTGTATTAAAAAAACCCAATTTTTATCATGTAATTTGGGTATTATGCATTGAGTTGTGATGGGGGCCCGCTGCCACCGGGACCTGCTCCCAATTGTAGCGTTTATGTGAATAATAATAATAATAAAGTAAATTTGGAAATAATCAAGATATATTGCATTATATGTCCCTATATACTAACGACTCATTTTCATGTGAAATCTGAAAAAATAGCATGGGTAAGGATGAGTGTGACCTTATGGTCACAGGAAGATTTTCATTGATTGTATAACCATCAATTCACATGAACAATATTTTCTACCCATTTAAATGTTAGATAACACACTAAAGGAACATAATTCATTGGACATAATAAAATATTTGGTGAAAAGTAAATGAAAAAATTACTTACTGTGAACCCAATTCCATTCTGATGCAAAAATGGAAATTGAAGATTTTGGCTCGTTGATTTCACTTCACAAAATGATGTATACTACACATCAGCCGAAACAGAACTTCAGTTTAGACCCTTAGGAAGGGAAAGTGGTGGATCTTTACCGTTAGCTATTGAAAGGCAGCCCATGAGGGTGTGAAAAGTGGAGGTGTTCATGCCGTTACTATATGGTCACGCTCGTCCTTGGAGAGTTGATGATGATACTACGATGAGTGATACCCAACCCATCCTGAGGAGGTAGGCCACAGTGAATGTCGGAAGAAACCAAAAACGCTTGAACTTACCCAACCCAGGGGGACAAGTTGGTGTATGTTTCTCGTTTCTGAAAGCGGATCTTTTCTTGGTTGGGATTGATTGATTGATCTGCTACGATGGTTCAGTGGTAGAATATCCACACTGCAAGTGGAAGACCAGGGTTCAATTCCCGGTCATAGCAGACTTTTTTTCTCATTTCAAAATTATTCCCAACTTTACAGCTTATGCTTTGGATCCCATTATTCCATCAATTTCTATTACCTATAAGGTTCAAGCAATTCAATATGCAAAAACACATGGAAACTGAGAAGCAGCACGTCATATTGGTCCACCTTCCACAGAAAAAAATGATCCCTGAATGGAGAAAGCAAGATGAAAAACTGAAGGTAACAAGAGAAAGTCTTAGTAAGCTTGGTTCTAAATGCCCACAACTAGAGGAGGAAGTCATGGATAGTAGAACCGAGAAAGTTTGATATAGCTGTATCGATCAAAATTGTTATGTATGAGGCAAAAGGAGTTGCAACACATCTTATAGCCTGAAAGATATGGTATATCATTTGGTGTTTTATCATAATTGAATACAATTTCTAACATTAAAAAATCTCAAGTAAATGCCTATTTATATTATTCAATATGCTGGTATATCTTAGATAATAGAAACACAGCTAATGGAAATCACACCACAAATAAAAAGCAATACAGTTAAGTATATAATTCCATTTATTAAATAAACCATCTACTAAGGAAAAGAAAAGGAAGGGCAGCATTAGTCAGGTATTTAATTAATTTTGGAAGCTTACTAACAATCTAATTCCATTTAACTCTTCAAGCTGGAAAAACACAAGCACTCAATAAACAAACATCTAATAACATTATTTCTCAGGTGAAAGGTATACATTTTATTGAAATGGATAGCTAAGTTTGGCTGACTTTTTCATTTTCAATTATACAAAAACCTGAAAACCCTTGTTTGGGGAATGACTTCCTTTAAAACTAGGAAATTAAATCTGATGTTGCACAAAAAAATACTCGAGAGTTTTGCAAATACACCATAAACACATTACATCAAGGTGATAGATGGACGGCTTCTTTGCTTCAGTTTTCACACATGATGTACCACTTTTGACACTGATGCTTGGGAATGCATTGAACTTCTTAAAGAGCTTTAATTGCCTAAAACGGGCACAATTGACATTAGAACCGGTAAAATTAAGAATAATACACTCATACATTTCATGTGCACACATGATGTCTACCATTATGAATGAGATTTTCTCTCTGTAACTCAATAGGTATCTCTTGAAGTAGTCAAGCCAGTTTATACATAAATGATTCACAAATATTGGCATAACAACAAAACAACACCTGCTCACAAGAATATGATAAAATTGAAAACTACAAAAATTCCCTAAAAATTTCAATATCCATATAAAAACAATGTGTTGAGGATTAATCCCAACACAATTAGATGAACACAATTTTTGATGGCCATTAAATAAGAATATGACTGCTCAGCACTACCAAACCGAAAATAAAAAAAATGACTGGGTCATTATAGGGCATAATCAGGTATATATTTTTATATACTATACTTGGCTGCAGCATTAGCCATGAAATCATTGTTCTTGGGCATGTTCAAGCAACTAATTGCACAAATAGATTCTTTTAAAGTAAACTGTTGTATTATAATGCGCTCTTGCCACATTTAAATGATTAAAAAGAGCTTTGAATTTTACATAACAGTGAACTTCTGCATAGCCCTTTGGAATTGCTAAATAAAAAAAGAACCACTCCAACATCATAAACTAAAAGGGCAACAATTTCAACATACAAATTAGTTACTTTTTATATGTATATATATCTTAATATACATATAGAAGAATTTTACATTAATAAAAATGGTAGTAGACAATGAATAGGACTGAACAACTTTTATGAGAGATATAATTGAACACTACTATCATTCACACTCTGGCTCTCATTCTCACAATTAGAGTTTTGATGGTCCCTAAGATTTAATTCCATCCGCAAAATGGTATAACGAACATGTATGGCAGCAGAAGAAGTCCTCTTTAAACAATACTTCATTTGCAATAGGCTATATAGTTATAACTTTTTGTCCTGTCATTAAAAAAAATAGTGGTTCTCTGTGTTTTGAATATATTATTTCGGTTTCAAATATATTTTTGTGAGAATGAGAAAATCAATCATGAAAAAGGAAAAGCTATACAAAAAATACATTGGACTAAATACCTTAATTTCATATAATGCTTCACAAATTATTTGTATTTCCAAAAACACAGGAAATTTTTATATACATAAATTTACAAAGCATTTGTCAAAATTTACGGATACATGTCAAAGAAGAATAATATTTCATAGTATGACTAGAAGAGGCCCAACACAAGTAATTTCCGCCTAGCTGGATATGACAATCAAGAAAAATAAAAAAACAAGTATCCTATAAAATACTGAATGATAATGGATGTAAAAGTTTACTGCTTATAAAAGAAATTAAAGCATATTTAAATTAAAACTGAATTTCAGTTTCTAATGATGAGAGGGACACTTTCTGAGATCCGTCATTTGTGTATAACAAGTTCCGCTCTTAATCTACAGAATTCTATAGCCTGCAGGAAATTGACACGGGTCTTTTGTACGAAATATACTGAATATAAATAATGTATTAGTTTTGGTAAATGATCTGGCATTAAAGTTATGATACATGGGTAGTTCAAGTCATTCCCAGACTAAAAATTGTAAACAAGAAAGAGATGACAATTTTGTCAATATAAATTTATTTTCCAAAACTTATACGTCTCAGCAACAAAATTATGCACAGATATCCCATAACTGTTATTTAAGGGTTTGCTTCCATAACAATTATACAGCTGAACCATCCATTACCACGAAAGTCTTCAACCTTGTTTCAAACATGCACACCAATGCTGTTCTTTTCAGAGATTCTTTGTAATGTTCTTCAAGTTTCCCAGCTGTTTCAAAAATCATACTGATACAGGAATATATTCCTTGTATTTCTGTAAACATGCAGCAGGGATCTGTAAATCATCATTAAAAATTTTCATTAAAGATTTGGGCTATAAATGAAAGCTCATACAAAAGAAAGCCTAGGAATGACTTGAATGATGTGACACATTGTCCACTGTAAAGTTAAAATATACACAGTTGATCCAAAAGCCAAGGGCCATTATATTAGAATTGTACCACACCTTTTAGGTTCACAATGCTGAACTAATAAAACTCAGTCATTCTACACACATTCTTTCACTCTTGCATGTACACATCGAAAACCGCACTTTTGGAGGCCCCATTCCATGAGGCACAATTGAAAATTTTCCCGGCATATTGCTTTCACTAAGAAAGTTTAACTGAATGGAGAGCTTGTGAACTATAATATTCACATTTTCCATAAAGGTCAATAAATCATTGGTTGGAGCACTATGGATTTAAAATTGTTGGGCACAAGTCTTGAAGACAATGACAAACATGTACAAACAGATAGTTTCTCACAATACACGCACTGGCACTTTAAAGTGTTTGTTGTGCCACCAACATCACAAACAGCAACCAAGGATCCAATGGATGAGCTGCTTCACTTCATACTTTCCTTAAAGAAATGAATTTTAATTCATTATATAGATGAAGTTTTAAATTAAGTTATCCCTTGATATGACAATCATTCCTACAGTTATCAATTGACATACATTAATACAGCCAGAATTACTGCATTTCTTACTATTAAAAATTCATTATCAACTTCAATTTGGCTTGTTAGCAATGCCAAGAGGAATTATTTTTAGTCAAGTCAAACAGCTTTCTCTATGTAACAACAGTAACAGAATTTTCATACATTTATGCTAATTATTCTCTTCAACACGACAACATCTAGTCAAACATATAAAAAACTTTTGAAACATAGATATCACATTAAAATTATATGAAATATAATTTACTGTGAAGGCTTTAAAATTTTCTTTCTCAATGTTTTTAACGTAGCTACTTCAACTAAAAATATATAGGAAAGGCATGGAAAAGAATAGGCAAGTCTTGAAGCATAAACACAAACCGCTTACTTGAACATAACAAAACACCAACATAAAAGGCATATAATTAACTGTAAAAAGATATACTAGAAATATTCACCTGTAACCAATCAGGCAAAATACATCACTTTCTTTGTATCTGCGTGGACCGTTATGGCACGAGCCATGGCACCTGGAGTGCGATCCTCACTGCAACCCGACTGATGTGAACCTTCTCCACTGCAAAATAGAAAGGAATTGTGATTATGACAAATACCAGGTTCTCAAGAGTGATTTTATTATTACAGTGAAACTTAGATTTTACGATTTTACATTTTCCTTAATTTTATTCTTTTTCTGGTCCTGGTGACTGATCCATAAGAATAATGTTCAACTTTTACAGAATTTACATTTCTGGGAGTTTGCATTTTCCTCGAACTTACAACCCACATTTGAAGTACGGACAATAAATAAATAAATATATATATATACACACGAGTTGTTGGTGCTTCCATACAGCAAGCGCTTAAAAATCACCATACACCAAGATCTAAACTCTTAAATAAACCAACGCAAAAGCATTTGAACTAAGATAATAGTTTTTATTTTTCCAGAAATTAAGGAATCTATCCGGAATTTCGAAATTCTCTAGCAATCAGCTCACGTCCAAGTTCTCGAATTTCAAGTTTCATGGCTCAGATCGCCATTTTTAAGCAATAACTATTATCATCATTAAGACAATAGCCTATATGTTATACTAAAATTTATGTATAAAATAGGATATTTTGTGTGTTAGAATCATGGTGTCATCATCCGTTCCTTTTAGTATGTATCCGAAAAAAATTAATTTAAAATTATCACATCGCCATATCTATACATCGTTGGCTGAATTTAAATGTATTATAATGCAGTATAAGCATTAAATTAATACTCCTCAAGCATCGAAAATCAATTCTCGTTGAAATGCATTAGAGTCGTTGCTATGGTCGTTTATATTTTTCATTGTTAAAGAAAAAAATTCCATAATTTTGCTAAAAATAAAATTTTTATGCAAATTCAGCATGGATTTCAATTTTGTCTTCAAGAAAAATAAACTTCATTCTTTCTTCCACAGTACGGTGCATGTCTCGACTTTGTATCTTAATTTTAAATAATTTAAAAAAGCAATTTTATGTAGCCCTGCACAGTTTTCAATGCTTTTCTTATGGGTGTTTAAAATTGGACTTGGTGAACTTGAAAAACGAATTCAGGATAAGAACAGTTGTCTAGCTGAAAGAACAGAGTTCTTAATTTTTGAATATAGAATTCAAATACATACCGAATTATCATAAATATTAGCTTTTAATTGGAAAAAAGAGTGGATTTTTCCTCCTTTCAACAATGGAAATCTTTAAATACTATGACAACGACTTCAATGCTTTTAAAGGGATCTGATATTATACATTACGATTGCAGTGATTTAATGCTTTTAATGGAAATTTATGCCATCATAATGAATTAAAACAGAACTTCCATAACTCGAATCTCAAGAAAGTAAAAACTATTCAAGTTATAGAAAATTAAAAATACGGAAATATATTTTTTATATATTTGAATATATACAATGGAACTTCTACATCTCAAATCTGAAGGGAAAGCAACAATTATTTAAGTTATAGAAAATTCGAGTTACGGAAATATATTTTTCATTTTTATTTAATTTAATTAACATCAAATTTATTCCAATAAGCATATAAATCTAATAATTCTAAATTTCAATACCATGCATATAATGAAAACATCATCACCAATATTTTCTTCTGATAATATGCGAGATTTTATTGTATCCAAAACACTAATTGTATCACACACTGTGGTTTAGGGTATCATAGATAATTGTTATTCTCACGTACTACTTAAAGCACTAACACGACGATTAAATTTGTGATATCTACTGTAGGAAGGAGCAAATAGGTTTGCTTTTCTCTAGGACTATAAGGGATCACAAACAGAGAAACAACCCTGATCACAGTGACGGTAAAACATGTTAAGTATTTTAATGTTGTGTTTCGTAGTTTTTCGAGAAATTTTAATTTATTAAAATTGTTAAATATAATGGCATCAAAACTATTTCTCGATATTTTTTATCAAAATATGTGCTAAAGGCATGGATGATAATGCCATAATCTTAACAGCAAAATATCCTATTTTTTCCATAACTTTAATGTATTGGCTATTTTCTTAATGATGATTATTCTTATTGCTTATGGAAGGGGATCTGAGTGACAAAACTTGAAATACGAAAACTTGAACACGAGTCAATTGCCAGAGAATTTGGAAATTATGGATAGTTGCCTTAATTTTATGAAAAATTATAATTATACTTCTATTACTCATAGAATTTATTATCTTATACACATAGGTTCCACGTGGTTAAAGTGCTGTTGCCCTGGAGATAGCGTTGGTTTAGTTTAGATCTTGGTATAGGGTGATTTTTTTATCGCTTGCATTATGCAATCACCGACAGCTCGTATCCTATATATGTAAGAAGCAGCTATTTATAACGATGTATGTATCATATATTGGGCATTCCATGTCAACTTGAGACTGCAAAAGACAAAATTGGTCACAAATGTGGAGCCGTAAAAGAGCGAAACACGTGACAGATAAAGCCGGGAAAGATGAGGTATGCCTGTATTTATTACTCAGGTTGCCTGTATTCAGGGTCCTCATGTCGTCGTCATTTCTGCTCGGCAATAATTTGTTTTCTTCCCTCTTCTACTGTTAGTTTTTTCTCTTGGGCATAATCAACAAAATTTTTATATAATCTAAAATCTACAAAAGCCTTCTTCTGTCCCTTTGTGGCTCCCTCTGTCATGCTATAAAAATGTGAATAACTCTATAAAGGATTGAGATACATTTTTGAAATTTGGAAGGAAGATATTTTAAGGTGAGAATTTTTAGTGAAAGGAAATTAATAATAAACTTTTTGTATAATTACATAAATACATACATTAATTTCCTTTCTTTAAATCTATCCTAAACCTTACATTTTATGGAGAAAATTATTTGGCAAAAAATTTATTTAATTATTTTATTTGACTTTTATTCTCAATATTTTTCGCTCAGATGAGTATTAAACGAGATGCTTGCAAGGTATGTTGTAAATTACATGTAGATCCTTAGGTAAAGTGGTCGTCAATAACAGATTTTAACCAAAATTGGAATTGGTTGACAAATTTTAGTAAAACTCCTTAATACCAAATGTCATCAAAATACAGCCTGCGGTTCCAGAGTTGAAACATGCAGACAGACGGACGGAGATGACCTCCACTTCATGCAAATAATGCATAAAAAGTATTGGACAAGAAGTGTTCTATTTGATTAGTTCTACAAATTTTATTTGAAGACTTTTTTGGTATTACAAATATTTTACGAGATATGAGCAGAAGCTCATGTTTTGTTTCTAGTCAAGTGAACCCCTGATTGGGTTATGAGAACCATTTTTATCATTTTCTTATTGCCTTTCCCCAGAGGTCCTTAATACCAAATTTCATGAAAATCTATTTGGTAGAAGCTGAGAACAATCATGCATACAGATGTACAGACCAAAGCTAATAGGCATACACCATGCAAGCGAAATGCACCTAAAAACAATTAAATCAGATATCACGCATCAGAAATATGACTCACGCCTATCTGCTAGCACCAATAAGAGATTGAGAGAACTCTGACATATAGCTACAGATTACAACAAATTTCACCAAATGAAAAGCTAGTTTGGAGGAGGCAAACACATTATATCAAAGCAAAGGTTTTACAGTACAAAGGGAAATGATGCAGTCTATGCCCAGTTAATTGGACACAGGCCTGCAGTTGTGACCACTGGTACAGATATATTGAAAGCTTATGGCATTTGCGCACAAACACTAATTCAGCATGGAAGAGACCATTCTCGAAAGCAAGCTACGCGGGGATGACGGTATATATGAATGGGATAATCAGTCATTCTCGTTTGAGACAGTCGCCTAGTGCCTTCGCTGCCGATCTTTCTGCTTCGCTCCACTGAACTTCAGTTGTTTCGTTATTATCCTCTCGTTATTTCTTGTTATTTTTCATTTGCTTTGTAGTCATTGCTTTTTGTTTTCATTCCCGTTATTGCTTCTCCTTTTTTGTTGTAAGAGTTGATTGCTGTTTAGTTTTCACATTTTTTCGTTGCTTATTATCGTTGTTCTGATTGCTGTTTTGTTATCAAGTATTTGTTATTCACTGTTACTCTTTGATTCGTTTTCCTTTGGTATTTTGTACTGTTAGCCATGATTTTTAATCTTATTATCATTTTTTAAAATTGGGTGAGTTCAAGAAATATAACTTTTAAAATGGATGAAGTGAAAAGGTTAGTGGAGGAGAAGTGTTTAGAAATTGGAATGAATGAGTGGAAGAACGTATGTGAACGTGCACAGAGAGTATAGAGAGAATTTATTGAAGCAGAAAATATTATGGAGAACATCAATGAGATAATTATTAATGTCGATTCCAACAATGAAAGTGAAGAAGATTAGTTTCAGTAGTGTAGTAGTTTGTGCATTGTTTTCAGTATTCGCCAATTTGAATACTCATTGTATAACTAATATGTAACACAGAATAGGGCCTTAGTTGCTTCTATTGTAATGTATTGAATGCTTTCAATGTTGCATTGCATGTAGCGCAAATAAATGTCGACGGATAACCAATTACTTTAATTTTCGTCTTTCAAAATGTCCCTATTTCCCAATTTGTAATACATACTTTTCAATCGCATATCTTACTTCGCGTAAGTTCCCGCCAATTCAAATGACTTGCCTGTCCCCACCTGTCCCGCAGAGCTCTGCTCAATAGTTTCACTTCCTCTTAAGCTTTCCCCCTCCACAGCCACCTTCCCCTACACCATGTGACTTCGCGCATTTAGGTGCCATAAACTTTCAATAGATCTGTACATTAATTAGTTAACTGGACATGGGCAGTCAAAATGTTGAAGTGATAATCAGTTGTTTTTAAATACTCCACTGAAATATGGGGGTTTGATAATGCAATCTTTTTTTTATAAATATGAAAGAATTCATCCTGCTCTTACCTGTCATGTTCCTTTTCAACAAGGTGATAGCGAGCCCTGAAAGCCACTAAGTGAGCGTAATAAGCAGGTGCAGGGATTGACACTGAACGTGTACACCTGACATAAGTGTGGCAGAGTTGATACGTTAAGCACTGAAGTTCATCTGCATCGAAGTGGTTGTCATCCCACAAAACATGGTAATGGCTGGGTCTGCTCGTACCCTGAACAAACATAAAGATTCAAATTAGTCATAATAGGACTATGATGTATACTTAGTGCTAAAACCAAACTTCTTTAAGTAATAACCAATTCTTAATTCTAAATTGTTTTAAAATTAATAACCAAATAAATTTGTGATGGAAATTTTTTTGGTTGGCTTTCATTTCTCATTGTTGAAATAGGGTTTTTAAAAGTTATGGCTTCCCTTGTGGATTTTTATAAGATTACTTGATGAAACTTCACTAAGAGCTGATTTAATTTATAATTTGAAAATATTTAACTAACTAAAGTGAATTAATTATTATAACAAATAGAACTTCCATAATGAAACAATACAGTATATTTTATTTAATAATTACAAAAATGAAAATTTTATGAATAACTACAGCCAGGACGGTCTTTCATCAAATGTAACAGTTTAACCCCAAAATCATAGTTAATGTTGACCCATTTAAAAATATTATGACTAACTTAAAACTAAGAAAATTATAACAGTAAGGAAGGTAGATAGAAATGATAATGAAATATTCCTTTTAGATTAGATGAAATCTTAAAAAATGAACAAGTGTGTGCAACTGGTCTTGAAATATTCACTGGAAAGTTTCCACTCCAGTACATTTTCCATTTTTTTAAGGTTCTTACTTCACCAGCAGAATGTAAAAAATACAGCAACGCAGCAATACTCTGCTTTTCTAAACAATGTATTTTGCTTTTTCAAGTGAAATTATCTCTTTCCATCCTCTCACCACATAATCCATCAATGACAGTTTTCTTGTACAGCCACTCCCCGACTTACCAAGGGTTCGGTTCTGCAAACCTTTATGTAACCAGAGTTTTACGTAAGTCGGAATTTGCCGAACTATCCACACAGTACAATACAGTAAATAAATCAATGGGAAAAAAATCACTCTAAGCATAGAAATTAAGGAAATTATTTAGACCCTGTGCTAACCTTCACTCTGAAAACAGTAACCGCAAAAAGTTTCAGCCTTGCAAGCAGTGAACTGTGGCAATATTACTGATAGGCTGAGGTAGTTGGAATGGTGGACATTAGATGGCGTGCTGAACAGTGGTAGCAGTAAGGTTGGCAGAAGTGAAGACCCAGGGTCTATATAATATCCTAAATCTGCCACCATATGCAGTATCCCTTCGCGCTTACCGAACTATGTACCGTATACACTCGCGTAATTTGTGACTTTTTGAGACCTATTTTTTAGCCAAAAATTAGGGGGTCACAAATTAAACGATTTATGTTATTTTGCCTTACCCGTAACCTTGATCTGAGGCCTCGCCAACTTCTAATTTTTAAGTAACTTAATATTTTGTACAGTGGAAACCACTTAACACGAAAACGGATAATGCAAAATATCGGTTAACACGAAATGCAGGCTCGGTTCCTACCAGTGCCTATACATTTCAACGTATATTACTTCGTTTTACGTGAAATGGTTAACAAGAAATTTCGGTTAACACGAAAAAATTCTTCGGTCCCCTGAAAATAAATCCCCGTCAAATGGGATAACACGAAACGACCCACTCGTTTCTTAACATAGAAGTATGAATAATCCCACAACCACAGCTGTACCTCCTCCTTCCCCCTCTCTTTCAATAGGCATGTTCATTAGTAGACCTCCGAGAAACTCACAAGCCCCCATTGAGAGGGTTGCTACCAAGATTTCCTTGGCAGCAACAAACTAAATTCTGGGAACTACCATCTTCGAACGAAAGGAAGGGTTTGGAGGTGCAGATTGTTATCTGTACTGTACCTTCCCTTTCCCCATCTTTCAATACGCTCAACTCCTCCCTTGCTCTCGTCTCTAGACCCCTATGCAGAACAGTTCTACTCAGTTTATTCTGAATTTCCATGTGGAACGGTTAGCGAATGTGAAACGAATCTGTGAGCAAAGTTCTTCTTTCTTTTTCGGGATCGTTTTCAGTTGTGATTTTATATTTTTATAAAAGATAAAAGACCCACATAAAAATGGCTAGTTAAGTGCGTAAGCAAAAAGCAATACCGCTGAAAGTGAAAATGCAGCTCCTACAAGCAGTTGATAACGGTGATAGAACCAAAACGGACATCTGCAAAGAGTTTGAAATTCCCGTTTCAACTTTGTCAACAATTATAAAAAATCGTGATAAAATAACATCTGTGTTTGAGAGAAGCATGTTTGAACCGGAACGGAAGTGTCTACGCAAGGCAAAGCACCAGGATTTGGAAGCTTTTGATCATCTGGTTTAAGCAAGCAAGAGCCCAGAATGCTCCAATTTCTGGTCCTGTTTTGATGGCGAAGGCTGACGCTTTGGGATCAGAATTGGGAATTGAATTCAAGTCTAGTCCTGGATGGTTGGAGCAGTTCAAAGTGAGGAATGGGATAATTTTTAAGTGTTTCCGGCGAGTCGGGAGACATCTCCCATGATATGACATCAGAGCAGGTAACTTCTACCTTGCCTAAATTATTAACAGACTTTGCGCCTGAGGACATTTTTAATGCTGACGAAACCGGAATTTTTTTTGCTGACTCCCAGAAAAAACTTTAGCTTTTAAAAATGAGCAGTGCTCTGGTGGAAAAAAATCTAAAGAGCGCATTACGGTAATGGTGGCTTGCAATTCAGACAGTTCTGAAAAAATCCCGATGTTTGTTGTGGGTAAATTTCTGAATCCTCGCTGCTTCAAAAATGTAAAGAAGCTTCCCGGGGAATACACTGCAAATAAAAAATCTTGGATGAGGGGAAACATTTTTACAGACTGGGTTAAGGCATTGGACAACACTTTTCACGCCAGAAGTGTAAAATAGCTTTAACTATCGACAACAGCCCTGCTCATCCAGAAGTGGAAAAGCTGAAATCAATTAAACTGATCTTTCTGCCGCCTAATACAACAAGCGTATTGCAGCCATGTGACCAGGGTATTATAAAAAAATCTAAAATGCCACTATCGGAAGTTATTACTCCAGAAATATTTATCTAGTATTGAATCAAATGAGGAAATTAAGCCCGTGACTCTTTTGGATTCCTTGCATTTGTTGTATGCCGCTTGGAGGTCAGTTACAGCGAAAACAATCAAAAATTGTTTTCGCCACGCTGGATTTTCCTCTTCGCCATCAGCAGATAGGTTTTCTGGACAGGATGAAACTGAATCGACTACGGAAATTAGGGTAAATACATCTACTGAAAGTGAATTGTGCGATATCTTCGGTCGTGTGTGGTCTGTAATGAGATTGACAACTGAAATCATGCTGAATGATTATATAGCAGTGGATGACCATATTGCCACTACACCACTTTTAAGACAGTGACATTGTGGACATTGTTAAATCAAGTGCAACAAAAGAAAATTACAATAGTAATGAAAGTGGAGATGACTGTGACGATGGAATGTTGTCAGTGCCAAGTGCTGCGGATATCTGTGGAATGCTAAAAAGTGTGCGTCGGTTTTTAGAAAATCAAACAGATGGGGACGGTTTGTATGAGACGGTTGATGATTTGGAACAATTTGTGGAAAAAAAGATCATTATGAATGCTAAGCAGAAAAAAATTATGGAATTTTTTGTTAAGAAGTAGACAATTGAACTACTTTAGCGACCTTGATACTTAATATTTGTACAATGTTTTTTGAAATTATTGAAATAAAATAATTTTTTATGTATATATGTAATGAATAAATTATAAGGTTTTCATTATTATAACTAATTACTGTGCTGTTTCCATCGCATATTTGTTATGTCAAGATTTATTTACGAGCTTATATCAATATCTCAAATCAGTCTCAAAAAAGGTTATCATGAAATTCGTTTAGAACGAAATTCGGTTAAGACGAAATGTTTGCGCTGGTCCCCCACATTTCGTGTTAAGCGGTTTCCACTGTATGTAGATTTAATCAAGTTCTCATATAACCTTATCTAATCTTTCAACCTCCATTATGAAAAGAAAAATCCACAAAATTACCAATAATTCATAAAATAAACGTAAGAATGTTTTTTCACATGCAAAGACCTTGATAAAATCAGGTAGCTGTTCATGTAGCACATTCTAACGTTTACACTATTAGACTGATTGTGAGTTGCCAAGTATAAATTTTTTTAACCATTTAATATGAGTAAATGAATTTTTAAAAAGAAACAAGAGGAGGAAGGTAGAAACCATCTATGGCAACATAATTGTGTTACGATTGTACAATAGTTAAAGATGCGCTAGAAGGCAGGCAGTTGTCTGGCTCTTAACTGTTCTCGGAACCCCGCAGCACAACATTCTTGAAACATTTCTTACTAGTGAGCTACGAACTGCGGTAATTAAAAGGTATTTTTTCAATTAGAAGTACAGGTATACATTTGAATGCTTTCTCTTTACTTTCATGAAGATAGAAATCCTATGGAAAAGAACTAAATGATACGCACTATATTTTAGGGGGACCTGAAGGTTGCACTACCGGAACTCAAAAATTCCAACTCACACATTACATGACACAGGATGAAAACAAGATCTTGAGATAAAAAATAAGGGAACGCGAATTATGCGGGGTCGCAAAATACTCGAGTATATACGGTAGGTACTTTACGTCCCAAGCATAATGTAATATGTATGCACTTTTGCACTTTGAATTTTTTTTTGTAGCTTATGGAAAAGTTTATGTAAGGTTGAGTCTATGTCAGGGCTTACATAAGCCAGGCAGTGGCTGTACTTTCTTCTCTCCCTTTCCTTCCTTCTGCCATTAACTAAATAATATATACTGCTATTTCATACCCCTATTTTTCCTAATACCCCTCTTCATTCAAAGGGTATAAAAATGTGTTCTAGAACCGTCACTCTCCTGATGATACTGTAGCACATCCTAATAAGTTGGACGTCAAGGCATCATCCCAGTTTCCTCTCATATTCCAATATTTCTGTTGGATGAGACATTCTGATGGTGTTGCCATCACTTTCAAAGTCATTTTGTTTCCCTGTCGTTTTCTCCTGCAGCGTTTGGGTAAAAAACTATGAATTCTGCGATTTTGGCATGCTGCTCTCTTCTGTTTTGTTCACTGTATCCCTCAACATAAATATATTACTGAACAGTTACATATAAATCATCAAAATACTTCATTATTATAAACAACAATAATTTTTATAAATATTCTTATACAATTAATGATATTTATTATCAATTCTCAGCTTCCAAGAATGTTTTACACTTAATCATGACTTTTCAAGAGCAGCTTATGAGCCGGTAGATTTACTGGATCCAATCTAGAACTCAGATATAAGTTAGTTGCCACGCAAGATAAATAAAAACCAATCAGGAACACTAATAACTATAGATGCATTATTCAAATAGATAAGTAGAATTTTACAGAAAAGTACAGGGCACAAACCTGAATCCCTTGGTGGCTGCACAAATAGAAATCGAATTCCGTTGGATGCGTAATTCCAACATCAACTGTTGTGCCTGCAGGAATGTTTCCCGATTTCCCACTTTGCTCCTTTTTATCAGCACAAAAAAGTCTTGTATGATGTCTCTTTTGAACCACGATGAAAGTGATACCTGGCTTATAGTCACCCTCTAGCTTTATACATGCCTCTCTTATGGCCGTCAATTCATGCTGCAAAACCTGCAAGAAAATGAATGAATTTTATGCTTATATTTATTTATTTTATATTAGCTCATAAACAGCCGTTAACAGCCTTTTACAATGAACGTAATAACATTAACAAAGACGAACACATACAACCATGCCCTCGGCAGGATACGAACCCGTGACCCTAGCATTGGGAACCAGACACGCTAACCACCCCTCTACCATGGCCGGCGATATGAAAGCCCCTCACCTATCACAAGGATTGTTTCCGACAACTTGAGGTTGATAAAATCGTGGTTGGCAAGGCCAAGGAAATATGGGAAATTGGGGATTAGGGGAAGTGATCTACGAGTGATACTTAAATTCCTACAATGTACACTTCAAGGTTAAAAATAAGTATGCTATATATCAAAAAAGTATTTACCGTACATAATCGATTGTAAGCCAACCTTTTTTTTTGCCTTTTTACCTTCTTCGAAATTGCCACTTGGCTTAGAATCAGTGTCTTAAAAATTAATGAACAAAAAATAAACAAGTGCTTTTTCATAAGAATGGTAGCATGAAACGGCTGGAAAGTTGGCGCAGCAAGAGCCCTATGCTGTTCTCGTGCAGAAGATGAATGCACACGAGAAACAAACAAATATGGATGAGTGCCTTCGAAGACAATTTTGAAAATCATTTTGACTTAGATACATATGTACCCTATTATATTACTTTTTGATATGTTCAATGTGCTTTGGGATATCTTTTTCAATTTTTTTCCTTCTTCGTGCAGCAAACATCTTGCTTACCGAGGTCGGAAATGCTGCAAAATGTCTGTAGTTACATTATAACTCAATATATAAGTGTATTCAAATGGAAGAAACAATCTACTTAAAATGTATAAAAAATAATCAAAATTACTGAATACGAAAAAATACATTATGTAAAAAGTGTGTGCCGCGGCAAAGTCGTCAAAATCATGGCGATACCTAGCACTCGTATGTATGTTTTCCATTCATCATTTGTTTTTTAAATGTCATTCTGTATGTCAGATTTATATATACTATATATTTAAAATATCGCAATGAGAGAGATAACTACATTTTTCAGAGGAAAGTGAGGAGGGAGAAGAGAATGGAAGGAAGTAAGAGAGACTGGAAGGAAGTGAGAGAGAATGGAAGGGAGGGAGAGAGGAGAATGGGAAGAAGAGAAAGATGAAACAAGAATAGGAAATGACTTAATTTTAATACAATTTTTGATAGGCTGGGGTTAATATAAGGCAATGATGCCAAAACTGTGACACATGCACCAGTTTTGTTGCATCCGCCTCTCAAATGTGGTGCACAACACTTGAAACAGTTTAAACGATCACCTCATTTCCACAGATGAAATATATCTGGGATTTAAAATAATGATCTTAAAATTTTATTGTATTTACATCGATATATCATATTAGTTTTTGAGGTTTGAACGAATGAATGGGTTTGAAAGCGAAGAATTTAGTGAGCGAGTGATTGTAAGGAAACCTAGTCATGTCTGATGGCTTGAATGTCCAAATATTCCACCCGACACATACATAATACCCCCCCTCCCCCTATTTTCTTCACACCATTATTTACTTATCATGGATTGACTTCTAAAAGTTAGAGATTTTGTTGCCTTGTGAGCAATTTCCACAGGGTTACATCTGTTGATGTGCACGCACATAGGCATGTGAACAATTTTTCTCATCTGTGGAACTTATGAAAAATAACTCTCACAACTCACTGACTCTAATCTAGAAAATCTATTTCTACATGCAACAAAAAAATTACAACCTGATAAAGACAATTAGGTAGAATTGAAATTACATGAGAGATTGCATTAAAGATACTATTTATTTTAATCACATACTTATATTCACTTATTGCATGCTTAGTACAAAGTGGCACATCGACACTTGGGCACTGGAAAAAGGGCTCATAACAGTTAAAAGGTTAAGCATCACTGATGTACGGGATCGTTAAGTATAACATTAGAGCAGACTTATCATGAATTTAGGAAATGCAAGTCAATGACAGTAGTTAACATTAATTTTTGAATTTTCTATTATATATATCTCAATTCTGAATATTAATGTACTTACTACCTAAACTATTCTTTCGATTTAAAGTAATCAAATACATGCATACATCTGTTATTTCTTCAATAACACAAATGTTACAAAACTATTGTAATTGACCATCAAAAATGATGGGTATGAATGCAGTATTAAATCAAAATAAAATAGGCCGACCCAAAAGCCAATGGGGAACCAGCCTCCAATACCCGAGTAGTATATATACATGGACGAAAGAATGGTACGGCACTCAGGAGACCCCTGAAGATGGCACTTGAGGAAGGTGCCGAAACGTCGGTAGACAACATATTCACCTGGCTGGAAACCCGGGAACTCTTCACCTCAACTAATTTTTTAGCTGCCACTATCACACCACCTAGTGGCGGCTATTGTGAAAACACTTGACGCTTACATTAGTTACGTCTTACTAATGCTCCTTATTATTTTCTTAATTGTTGGAGCTTCGTGGCTATATTCAATGTCAGAAGGCTATGGTTTGAGTTTATTTCTGTTCTTTGTAAAGTCTTTAAAATTTTTTCGCAGTTCCTTAAAATATTTATCATAATTTAACTCTTATATATAAAATGGTGAGGCAGACCATATGAACTGAGGACTAAGTGGAAAAGCTTAAACACTTACATGAAGAAACTGCCCTTCAGAAACTCCGTCTCTGTATAAAATTATCCGATGTGGTTTATAACCACCAGTGCTCTTGTAAAACATGATCAGCAATTCTCTGAAATGAAAATACAATGAAATAACAATCATAATGAAAGCAGATATAAAAAGGCATGATCACTTACAAACTATGAAAAGTGCCACAATTCTGAAAGTGTCAAAAAATCCTAACTAATATAAATAAACAAAAATTACTCAGGAGAATCTCGTATGACAAAAATTTCACCAACCTGACCATGGAGCTGAGTTCTTGAATTATTTCTTGGCGGTGTTGCTGGACTCTAACGGTGGCAGCATAACGAGAAGGGTGGGCATCCATGGACCCAACAACAGCTGCTATGGAAGGCTTCTTATTGTCACCAGCTGGTGGATGAGTAACATCTGCTCCCAAAAATATAACTGGTTCATTGAACACCTGAAACGGTTATAAATCATGAATTAGAAGTCAAACTTGTTCAAAACCTGAAGTACATCATACTTGCAAGTACCATATTAACTTGAAAGGAAGATGACTTCGAATTTAGGATGACCACAATAAAAAAACAATGCATATTCAGGAAAAAATTTTGTAACATGTTTGAAAAATGACATACGGTGGTAACATTGTGCCATCTGCTAACACTGCCAGCACTTTTTTCATCCTGGAAGTTTTTATAATGATGTTTTTTGCGCCCTTTTCATTAACTTTGTAATTGGATGGCATGTCTAAATAAATAGGTCTCCTCTGCATTACCCATTTGGATCAGTTGGTAATCATGAATTTTCCACAATGCAATTACATGCTTCTGGAAACCAATAAGTTTGTCCATTTAGCCAAAAGGTAAACATTAGCAAAGAGAAGTTCTTCGTCACAGGCAAAAATCATTACGACGCATCATCTGTATGCACCAACCATTACTAGCCTTGAATTCTAGCCGTGGGATGTTTAGTGATGGTGATAATTCATGAGCTTTCAGTTGCATCATTTCACACGATGCTGGTTTTCCGTCCATTCTTTGAGTACACACAAATTTTATAGTTTCTTCTTCTAATTCATCGACCTCATTTGGGTCCACTAAATGATTTCTGTGTTGAGTTGGATCATCAAGTTTCTGATGATCTTGCTTCCACCTTCACACATTTACTTACCATCTTCATATTATATTTCCTATTCCTATTGTTATTATTTTCTTCAGCATAATGCACCACCATTAGCTTAAAATTTATATCAAACCTTTGTCTCATACATTGTGATATATTTCCCTTAACAGAGGTACCTTTCTAATTGCAACAAGACACATAAAATGCCAGCAATCTTAGTGTTGCCGTTTTCAACACCATACTTATCGAATTTCCTGTCCAGCCAAATCCAAGCTCTGATGTAGGTTTGTCAACACCCCCCTTCCACCAGTTCCTACGAGGTGGAAAGCCACTTGTTTGCACATTGTGAACTTCAAGAATATGAATAAATGATTTTTATTAATAAATAAAATATAATTTATTGTGCATGTATAAATAAATGCATTTTCATGGACATAGAATCGGTGTCAGGGTGTTATATGTGGTGTTTAAAACTTTTTAATTGATTTTAAGATGATCCCTAATTTTTTGCAAACAACCAGGTCATCCTTTTGGGTTAATCCAGTACCGTATTTTCCGGTAGATAACGTTCACATTATCTATGCAAAAAAGTTCGAAATCTAGAAAAAAAAATGGCTGTGTGTGTTATATATAGAAAAACAACTCAATTTTTAAAAAGTGACTTCAAAAAAATTATTTATGCTGAGCATTACAATTCTTCAATTCCTACGTCCTTTAGCCAACAAATTCACGATATTTCCTCTCATTCTGTTTAAAGGCCTGAATGTACATAATTATTCTAAATCTCATTGCTAAAAATAAAAAGATTTCTAGTTAAAACTTTTTTAATAGTAATCAACAAGATGGAAAAGTATACTTCATAAATGGAATACACAGAGATTTCAAAGGTTTTCTTTATGGGAAATACGTTTGAAACTGTATCGAAAGGACGATTCTCGAATTTTTATTTCCGGAACTGTAACTCCCAATTATGTGGTCTCTTGAACTTTTTTGTAGTAAATGTTGTCCTCTATACGAATTAAATTTTTAATCTATACCTTACAGATCATATAAGAGCAAGGGAGAGAAAAATATGGTATTAAATTGTTGCTTGATGGATGCCTTTAAACAAGATACGAAAGTATATTTAAGTCTTTAGGTGAAGTGGAAGTTCTAATTGATGGACATAACTCAAAATTGGCGATAAATTTTAATAAGGATCACTTCTACTTACAAACATTCCAAAAATTTAAATGAACTTTGAAATTACTGATATTTGCCTTTACAATATTTTACATAATGAAGTCAATAAAAAGTAATCTAAGTTTTGATATGAGTAGTGACACCTTTAGACATAGTAGCCCAGAGGTGCTAGACTTTATAAGCTGCTATTGCACATACAGTGAATATCCCTATGAAAATTTATCAGTATCACAGTAATGATAATTAATCAGAGCTGGGATGTTCCAGTTGCAACCTTAAATTTTCAAACTCGTCCCATTCTGAGTGATAGAAAGAAGGAACAGTTCGGTTCTGGAACTGTTCCTAGTTTTAAAGAAATATACTTTCCATAGCTAAAATTTTACATGAACTACAACATTCTTCAATTACGTTAAGATATTATGAATTTTTCTTATCAGTAATGAGACCAAAGGTCATCTTTTTAACCCTTTGCACTCATTATTTCATATAGTGGTCGATAGAAAATTGGTGTATGCAACCCGCATGATGCCTCGAAAATCGCGCAAGTCTGAAGATAGTTACATTTTATCTGAAATAATTTATGATAAAATGTATCCATTTTGTGTCAGAATCATTATAGATGTATATACTACAAACAGTAATGAATTGACAAATCTGAAAGTAACAAGTTGTGAAATATTAGAGGTGAACATAATGACAGACCCAGTCCGACATAGGAGCAGATCTGTGGAAAAATAATCTCAGATGAGGTCTGACATATGAGTGCAAAGGGTTAAAGAAAATTTCCTATTTTAATTCAAATTTTTTTCCTCTTTCTTGGGGCTTGCTTCTTCTGTCCCCTTTTTTTAGGTTCAACATATTGAAAGTGCATTTTTACACTTTCAATTTTTATTCATCCAAAGATGCTAATATATTTCAGTATACATTTGCATAGGTTCAGTTATAGGTATTCCAAACAGATTACTATATAAATAACAGGCATTTTTAGGTGAACCTCTACGACAGGGGTGAACAACCTTTAGTTAATAGCCAGCCATATTCACAGTCATAAGGTTCTCCGTGTGTCGTATTTAAACAACCTACAGCTTCATTGGCCCACATTAAACTTAAATATGAAAAAATTATTGAGCTTCATTTACCATAGAAGAACGCAACAAACATTAGAAACTCAAGAAAAAGGCAGACTTATCTCTTTGTGTGTAAAACATTAAAAAAATCTTAATATCATAGAAGTATATTCTTAGAAGTCTTATCGCAGGGTGGATTAACTGAGCAATGGGCACAATCTGGCCTGCAGGCCATTGATTGCCTACCCCTTCTACGAAGTTAGTTGAAATAAAATTAAAATAAGTTGAGTGATCTTATTTTGAAAACAACTAATGGATAAAAATAAAATTTAATAAATGATACTTAATTTTTTAACCCTTTAAGGGAATGGAAAATAAACCTATGATTAAGATTTATTTTTATTTTGGCGATTGAATCAAGATATTTGATTTATATTTTCATCTTCAAATTCATAAACTTTTCTCGAGTCGTTTTAAAAATCATCTTTGATCAATTAAAGAATAAATTCAATTACTTAATGATATTCTTCTAATAAATTTCTTTCTTTGGATTGATATTAAAATATCTAGAATCGACTTCCAACCCATTATTCCGTTTTAAGGGAACCGCTCCAAAATGGAAACTTTGACAACATAATTCCAGTTTGTTCCAATGCAATTTTTCTGTTCCTGTTCTGGATCCAGGAACCATTTCATGTTCCGGAACTGGTACTTTCCCATCTCTCTAATAAATGATTTGTTTTTATATAGTTTCTGAAAATCAAGTTGTGAATTTTGTGGAAACATCTTTTTGCAAAAATGCTAAATGTTGACATCAATTAAGTATGATAATAATATGTTTACTATTAAATATGAACTTTAAAAACATTTATACAACATACTCCCCTACATAAGTATTACTGTATTATATTTTACTCAATACAGTAGATGATTACCTTATTAGTCCGAATATAGTCCCCCCTTTTTGGCGAAAATATTAATAAGAAAAGTAAGGGGAGGGACTATATTCGCGCCCAAAAAATTTGCAAATGAAAATATCACCCCCGGCAGTAAGTATAGGTAACAATTAATGCCCTCACTTGATTTGATTGTTTTACAGAGAATTTCTTGATACATATGCCTCAGTAACCCAGTTCTTTTTGTTCACACTTTGGAATCATTGCCTTAATGTTTGTATTTTCATAATGCATAGTGGGCATTGCAGAAGTTTTCGCTTTGAAAGCGTTGATTGGTCAACTTCATCCCGTCCCAAAGTCACAAATATGCAAATATTTATATGTAGTGGTACCACCTATCATTATTTTAGAGAAAATGTCACTAGGACGAAAGAAATTATATTCGTTACCCATCAATCCATAGTGATCTGTAGGGCCGTAGGCAATTCTGTCAGCTAATCAGACTCTAGTTTGCGCAGCTGTTGATTGCATATAATGCAATTGCATTATAAAAGTATTACTTACGTAAATCAAACAGAGGTACTGAAAGTGTTTCAACTATCTACAGAATGTATTTCTTCAAGGCATAAATATCAGAAATAACAAAAATACGGGTAAAATAATTTATGAAAAGAATATGTTAGCTGGAAATCTGATGATAACTGCTTTTTTATACAGGCACCATTCAAGTAGCCATTGTCAACAGCATCTGAATGATACGAATGGAATTTAAATAACATTCATTAATCAAAATTTTCGAATGTAGTCCAGTAACACTTGATACATATTTAAATTATGCTTGCAACTATAATACCCAAAACGTGATGTCACAGTTTCAATGTAAATTGATAACTGTAACTAAATTGCTCGTACATATTAAAACTCATTCTTTAGAATATTACAAGATGATCCAAACAGAACTTATGATCCCTACTTTCCATTTAATCATTTATTTAATACTTATATTGGCTTTAATAGCTTTAAAGTCATCATGGATATGTAGCTCTTTGTGTTCCCAAATTTCATAATTTAACGTTATAAAATACTACAAATACATTCAAACGGAATATTAAATTGATCACGCGTATTTGTGCAGCAAAAATAATGAATGTACGTATTAGAATATAGCGAATCTGAGTCCAACAATAGTTGTTGCTATGGCAACACTAATAATGAGTGATAAAACTGCAAAATTGCCAGTATTTATGCAAAATTCTAAGAAATACAATCGATAAGCAAAATTCAACAATAAAAATTAGAATCATTTCTTTCCTCAGAGAATAGAACAAAACTCGCTCCGATATTACAATTCTAAGAAATTTTATGTGCAAGAGAAAATTATGATGGATGGATGCATGATGGATTTCAGATTTCCCATGTAAATCAAATGGCAAGGGTAATTCCTGTAATCGAACCCAGGACTTCAATTTTCACAACAAAAACTATCCTCGGGAGCTTGATCCATGTAGCAAGAGATTTCCACCAAGTTTCATGAAAATCGGTTTATTGGTTCAAAAGTTAATAGGGGGGACGGACAGACAGACGACAAAACTATAAGCCTATTTCGATCCTGGAAAGTAGGCTAAAAAGTGAAGTCTGTAATGGGATTCAAACTTTTTTCCAAAACTGAGGCTTCAGAAATTGGGAGGGACTATATTCAGACTAATATGGTACTTCAAAAATGGTCGTTAAAAGAAAATTTTAATTGTGGCATGTACTTTTACAATAGACAATATATTCTCAGATGAACAAATTATTAAACATTATAAAGAGAACTAACCTTTGGCCGTATACTGGGAACCAATATACTGTTTATTCCTCCGAGTTTCACATTTATCTTCAAACATAAATTGGAAAGTGTTTGTGGTGACGTCTTGTTGACATTTTTTGCTTGAACACACTGTGTGGCCATTCCAAGAACTGTGTCACCTACTCTTTTTACTTCCGCTGGATTAAAAAACAGAATTTTATATAAAAATTTATAAGTGGTAAACTAGCTTTGGACTGTTAGATCGAGTGGATGGAATTTAATCAGAAAATAATTAAATATAAGCTAACAATCTTTTAGTAAAAATACTAAATACTCAAATAGCTAATTATTAATTATTTCACTAAAACCTAGTAACTCTGTAGAATCAGCATGCACTTACCATAGACAGGTGTTTTACCCGGCAATACAACCACTACCAGCTGCAAACCAGGGAAGGTTGTTTTTAGATACCGGAACATTGGCTCAACCTGATCTGGACCTGTTGCATATTTACCTAAAGGAAAACAATATATTCAGGGTCAGTTCAATAAAAAATCATCACAGAAGTGGCCAATTCCAGAGGTTTCATCATGTAAGAGTTATTCAAAACTATAAATTCTAATACTCACAGAAGCATGGCTGACCAATAATAGGCATCCCAGCATCATTACTAATTTTCTGTAACTGCTGAGTGAAATTCCTGTAAAAGAAATGATTCTTCATAACACAAATACTAATGAATAATATGAAGAACAAAATTTATGAAATAAATAGCAAAAACTCTAAATTTGATGCAATTATGATTGGTAGGTGGGAATTCATTCTTTCTCACCTGAGTGCATCTTCTCGCACAGTCCTCTGGGGAGCAAAACACGCAATGGCCCAAACTCGGATCTCCACGCCGGTGAAGAACTGCTTGCCTCTCATGTCCCATACTCCTTGATTAGGCATCGCCTGCTGCTTGGTCTATTGCCATCCACCCAGAAAATCCAGTTTTCCCCACCCCACCCAAGGGTCGAGTGTGGGGGGGAGGGGGTTAGCAGACTGACCACTTAAGTGGGCACATGCATATCTAGGGCCCAAAGCATGCTCAAAAATGAATTCCAGCACCATAAGAGCTGAGTTTGGCCCAAATTGCAAGGTAATAGTGGCCAAAAGAAATTCAAGGCAACATGTATTGATTTACTGATTTTTGCACATACTCAACATATAAATGCTGTTAGAATAATTCAAAAGAAGATTGTTTATTGTCCAATAAAAAGTGATGACTTTAAAATATGTGCAACAGAGAAATCATTAATGAATTATTATTGATATGGTAATCAAGGAAACTACCAAAAGAAGATGCATGGAAATTTACTCAATCTCCAATAGAAAGAAAAAACTACCTTTGATGCCTATTAATAATTACTAATAAACTGCCCTTTAAACCCAAAGAGAGAAGAAGCTTAACTAAAAAATGTTGTATTTACAGTTAATAATCACCAAATACTACATGCGCATAGAATTGAAGATCTCCAATTTAGAAGTGATGGGAAAGAACTGAGAGGATTATATGGGTAACAGGCAGTAGTAAACAGACATACATACTTGAAATGTGTGTTTCATTACAACAAATAGTCATTACTACGATCAGCAAACAGCAATACTCCGAGTATTTTATAAACCCATTTACTTTTTTATTAATAAATATGCAATGCATGTATTAATCGACTTTTATTTAGCTGGTTTGGAAATATTTTCACCTTTCATTCAGAAGATACAGTACAATGTGGGGTATTTTATGTTTAACTTATTTCACAAAGGAACAAAGAAGTTATTTAAAAGGTATCAATAGAAAGATTACTACGATATAGATCCTACTTCTCAAACAAAACAGCAAATTTGTTTAATAATTTTTAATTGACCACACCTATAAAAAGTAACGGAAAGAAGAAAAAAATTGGAATATAAAAGTAACAAACTTTATATCATTAATAAAGATCTTTGGTAAATTTATCATTTGGTAAATCAAATTCACCAGACTTTTGTAAACGGCACATGGACTAATTCTCAGGAATAAAATTAATTCCTCAGATAGGGACAAATAGAGAATACTACACTAACCAATATTTCTGAGGTATCAAAATTTGACTTCCTGAAAATGTGCTCATAAATAATGAAACAAACAAAACATGCACATGAAACAAATCTTCAGTCCTTTCCCACAGAAAAGTAGAATTAAAGTAATGTTGTGGTGCAATAAATGTGCTTCAACTAATTTACTCGTAATTAGTATTGAAAAACTAACAACGTCCTAAAGATGTGTCATTCATAAGGAAACCTTCTATGAATCAACTTTTGGTGAATTATCACTGCATTGTAGCCGAAATTCACACCTAGTTTTTCAAAACCTTGTTGTGGATATTGGTGATACATGAGATAAGTATTTTTTCAATCAATTTTTAAGTGCTCTTGAAGTTAGATCAAACTAGCTGGTATTAAGGTTTTTCTCATCACTAGAAGCAGATGTTGTCTAAATCCAGATCTAAATTCTCTAACTAATAATCCAACTCAGGCTTACAAATCATTTAACTTATTTCCAGAACTGCTAAATACTCTTATATAATTTTATTCTCTTCAGGGTAAACAAAACGAGACTACAAGAATTTCTGCCTCCTATAAAACTCCATAAGAAATCCTTAGCAATAATATATATCACTCATCAGATGTTGATTTAAAAAGCTTGAGTTACTCCTTTAATTATTGACTCTTATAATTTTAATTTGTTCCATCAGCATAAGACTAAATGAGTTAAAAAGGAATTGCAAAAGTAGCTTCCTAAAGTACTTTTTTTAGAATGTTCTCTTAAATTTTCGGAATCTTCAATCTCCCTCCCTTCCCAGAAAATGTGAAACCCAAAATCAATCTTATTTCAAACATATCTCATCACAGTTAAGAAGTTGTAATATGATCTTTATTCCTTGTTATAAGTAAATTCCTAGTACTGTTGTAGCAACTGCCTTTTTCTAATGAATAACACAAAAAGATGCTGACAGGTGTAAATAGAATAAGAAATACTTTCCAAAAGAATGAAAAACTTCATGAAAGATATTAAGTTGCAAACAGGTTTTTTGAATGAGCTGAAACAAAAACTAACGATATCAATTGTTAGGTGCCTCACATACCCCCTTAGACCAATCATAAAACAACTGATACCAAGTGCTTTCAATTGAAAAGTGTTACATACATTAGTGATGGTATATTCGAATATCCATAATCAAATTATTCGATTATGGAGATCATTCGAATTATTCGATTATATCCGATGGTATAATCGAATATCCATTATCGATCATTCACTCATAATCGTTTCTCAACGAATAATCACTCATATTCATCTCTCAACGAATATTCGTTTCTCAGTGAATAATCACTCATAATCGTTTCTCAATGGATATCCGTTCATATTCATTTCTGAGTGAGTGATAGCTCATAAGCGTTTCTTGGCAAATAATCGCTCAAATTTTTCTGAACAAATTGTAGCTTTTATGGGATTATTCAGTAAGGAACGGTTTAATAATTATTAATAGCTAATATTGTTAGTTATGTACATTGTCCATATAATCGAAAGTGTAGGTAGGGGTGCAATCACACTATAAGCAATGAATATCCAGGTAGTCTTTTGAGCTAGGGCCGTTATTTTTTAAGGTTTTTTTATGTAGCCCGACACACACTTTCAAACCAACTTTTGACACAACAGGGCCGGTTAACGGCCGTTGTAGGTGAGGAATGAATATCTCGGAAGCTGTTGGATCTAGGACCGTCATTTTTTCAGTGTTGCATAAGTGGACTGAGGGATGAAGGGACTTCAAATTTGGCATGCATAAGTATATTACTGGCCCAATGACACGAAAAATATGGAAAAGTTTATAAACATATAATTGACAGAAAATTGTTGAAAATGGCAGGAGGTTAAAATTGAACATTAAGAAAAAAGACATGTTGGTATCAATTGAACGGCCATAATCTTCTGATTATGATTCGTATTTTAGTTTTTTATTTTATTTTTTCAAGTGGCGGCCGTAAGAAAGGAAAAAGTGGCAATTCAAGTTGTCCCTCCCTTCTATCTCAGAAGCTATTTGAGATTTAAAGCTAAAAATGACACCCTACTATAATAAGAGGAATCATATAAAAATTTATTTAAATTGATACAAAATATTTTGAGAAAATAATAAATTTGTAAAAAATAGCTATCACTGGTTGCGTGTTGTGCAGGTGTCTAACCCATCCAGATAACAGATCATTTTCAAATACCCATCCACTCACTGAAGTTATTTATTAACTACTTTACCTACGAAACCCTTAATGGTGTGATCAGAATCAACTTAACTAGGATTTTTGTGTATTATTTCTAATGATGGCTGATTTTTATGTTTAGAAGTTGTTTGTTTTCATGTTTGTTTACTCTTGTGGGAGAAATTGATGAGGCAATATATGCAAGTACTTCAGAGATTGCCCACCCCACAACCCCCACACCCTCCTTGCACCCATATTTGCTCGCTTCGCTCGCCGGAAATTCATTCCTCTCTTATTTTAAATAAGGATATCGGGAACAGAGTTAGGAACATAGCTTGGACATTCTTTTTTTTTAGCTATTTGGAGTTTTTCCTGTCCCCCGATAAGCTACTTAAAGCTTGTCATCAGAAAATGACTGGAAAATCTGGGACCGATCACAACAATCCATGCCGAGGCAGAATTCGAACCCGTGACATTTGTGTTGGCATTCCAGAGCACTACCACACACTGACCACCTCACCCCCCCCTCCCCTGGCCGAAATCATTTGAATAATAATCGATTATGACAGTCACTCAATTACACTTATTCGATTATTGAAATAATCGATTATACCATCACTAACATACATCTCTGCCAAGTGTTGAGTGATTCCTAAAGCAATTCAATGAGCCCAAATCAATTTTAGCAAGGCTATAAGCATTTCATTAAATAAAACCACCTCAAGTAGGATTTATAACAAAAATCATGATCGATTTTATACAATTTGATCTGAAAAAATCTACCATGTTTCTGAAGATGTTTTCAAATAAATTACTACAACATTTAAATGTGAACAATGAAAAGATTAAGAAATAATTGATACACTATTATAATTTAATCTAAATTGAGCCTTTCCTTTGTCACTCCACATCCTGAATTTCAACTGCCATAAACATGTACAACATAAAAGAATGCCACCACAACAAATAATCTGGAAAATTATAAAAGCTAAAGTAAAAACTGAATATGTCCAAAAGCATTCCCATTTAAAGGTTAGTTTCTAATCAAACATATGGTAGTACGAGTAGTAATAACTGCACAAAGAAATAAGAAAAACTGAAAGACCTGTCCGCTGAGCGAACTAACCCGTCCGCCATACTGAAGTTTGGGTGGGGGAAGCACACGCCCTCGGACTTCCATCATGGAATTCGAGATAGTTAAGCCAAACTCCTGCACATAGGCATCATTGTTGAAATCAGCCTTTCGCACCAAGTTGTTTATTTCTCTTTCTCGATCTGGAGCAGATCTCGCCGTCGCTTTGATCATTGTTGAAGTTTGCATGTCAGTTAGTTTTTTTATGCACCTCTGTCCAGCCACTATATTACAGACCTGTATAAACAGAAAAATTGAAAAATCAGAAATAGCAGGCAAATCAGAAAATAAAACAGCAAAAAAATTGGACAATAATAATGTTTACTGAGAAAAAAAATAAAAAATAGGTAATAAAAAATTATTATGCATTAAACACCTATTCTCATCGTGTAAGTTTGAATTTGAAGTTGAAAGGAGACTATGAAACCGATTCTATAGTCATTTTATAAATGCAATGCTTACATTTTATACTGTAGACTTGCTCTTAAAAAATATTTCTTTCTTCTAAAACAAGTTCAGATAAAAGTATTAAACACAACTTTTATAAACTTGAAATGAGTACATTTGGTATCCATTGGTAAAAAATGGTTCGATGATAGGAGGTTTAAATGCAGACTCACTTAGTTTATGCTGAACCTCAATGTTTATGATACAAAATATCCTTTACCCCATCATTAAAAGTAGAGCACTTTAACAATAGGAAATGTTGCAGTAATTGGTTAGAAAAAATGTCTCCTACCATTCCTTGCAAAGCTTGCATGCCCATTTTTCTCAAAGCAAATGGAAAAAAGGTGCAAATAATAACAAATTTTGTTATATATGGCAATGCATGATTACAATGACTATGTCTACATTATTTGAGACCACTCATATCTTACAGGGATACAACTGACAAAAGATAAAAGCAACCGCAATAGAGGAAGTATGGTATGGAGGACTAAAAGATAGCTGGTCCAATTGTCAGACGGAAAGGAAAGAAATCGAAATTGTACAAATTGTAACACATTTTATTTAAAATGCTTCAGGCACTCTCAAATCAGACATTATGAATGCACAATGCAATTTGGAGATGGAAATTGCCTATTCAGGATTGTCTTTTGAGTGCACATGAAAAGCATATAGAGATGAGATGGTATGGGGATGATCATATAGCATGACATTGCATGATTAGATAAAAGTGACGCATAATATCCCTTCTTATAATAGCGAACTCTCTCCTTACTGCCCCTACCACTGCTCACCTGCAGACAAACCCCAGCTTCAGCAAAATACATATAAGAATACAGTAAAACCTCATTATTTTGATCCTAGATAATTCGAAATAGCATGTAATTTGAAGCTAAGAGCAATCCCCGGCCAACATAATAGGATTTTGCATACATTTTAGTACGGATTATTCAAAATACATCTACAATGAATTTTGAATTCACGATCTGGTCCGGTTGACTCGCGAACATTTCATTTAATTCGAAACCTTTACCCATATTGTGTTTAAGTGGAAAGTTCATGTGCACACATGACAAAGGCATCGTGTGTTTGTTCTCCATTTCTCGCCAACAAAATAAACATTGCCCCCAAACAGGTAACTTCTTTTTACTTATTTAATAGTAAACGCGAAATAAAATCATAGATGATTCAAATAGAGGAGTCATCTTATCCTTGCATTACTAGACCTTCTTTATTCCAGGTTCACGGATTACTTCACATATACTGCTTTATCGTAGATCTCTATCTCTTCCCCGTAAATTTTTCAGAAAAAAAACTTCAAATAAGGATAAACAAAGTTGCTAGAAGTGCACAGGGACAGGAGAGATGAGGTTTCATATTTGTCCACTCAACAAAAAAATGACAAAAAATGCAAATTTTTACCTTAGTAATGTGAGAACAATCTTCAATGTTATTCTCACTATCACTCTCTGAACTGACACTTTCTTCCGAATAACTTTCAAGTGAGATTTCAGTCTACTTTTCATCAACAGGTATTGCTTGCGTTTTTCTATCAGTTGACACCATGATAAGTTCGACTCTTTTAATCTCTTAGAAATTAAACAAAAGTAACAACGGAAAATAATGAACAACAGCTGTCTCCAAATAGCATAAATGTTTCCCCCAGAGCAGCAAGAGAATATTTTTTGTGCAATCCTAGCACTCTCCATGCGCTCTGATCATGCTTTCGTAAATATCTTTGAATGAGCTTGTTTGTGCATTGATGTCAGGTAAGTGTTTCTCTCTCTCTCTCTCATTATACTGTCCTCAAGAAATGTTAGCCCAGATCCAAAAAACAATTCTCCTCCCTTTCCATATAGCTCTCAAGCATTGATGCAAAAGAAAAAAATATTCATCTCAAGAGCGATAGGCACCACAAAGCAAATAAACAATGCCTGCATCCTCTTCCATCACACAGTAGCTTTCATGCAGAGGTTCAGTTAGTCTCAGCATTGAATAGGGATTTTTAGAACTCACAATTTGCATAACTACGTGAAAATTCAATCACATAATTTTACATATAATATTGGTAAAAAGAAAGTAAAATTGCAGAATTAAGCGCAATAGGAAAACCCAAGGTTACTGTTTTGAAATATATTAAGGTTTTTAAGATTTAAGAAAATTTATTGCACCAAAAAAATAAATATATCTAGCGATCTCTGCGGCATACCCAGTATGACCGCATATACAGTTTACGCTCTGCGTGCCCAGTTATGTTTGCCTTTTTAGTTTTCCCTTCTCAAAGACTCAGCTCGCTATGCTAAGCTTGACTCCTACCCCTCCCTCCTGCCTGCATGACGCATTCATGGATTTAAATCCCCTCGCCAGCAGTCCCAAAGGGAGAATGCATTGAATACGTATTACAGAAAAGAATTCATAAGTACATAATTGTAAAATCAATACCTGTCATAACAAATACTACCACGTTATTTTGAGAGCACATATATTTTATTACAGCTGTGTAACATGGATGGAAATAAAATTACAATGCAATGTATGAAATTAAATTACCGTATTTGACGGCATATAAGACGCACTTTTGTTTCCAAAATAATGGCTCAAAAATCACCCCCGGGTGAGACGTTCCATAGCCTAAAGTCGTCCCCCATGCTCACTGCTGTAGGCTAATTTTACCCCAGATGGTCAGTACTACCTAGCCCTACTCCAAAATATTATTATTTACTTAAACGATGTCGTTGTTATTATTATTATTACCGGTTTTTTTTATGACTGGTACTAGGGTCGATATATATTTTGTTTGCTTCTGCGATATCGAAGGAGGTAAGAGCAATATATCGAACAACCTTGACCGGTACGAGTTCATGATCATAACAAAACAGCAATACGGATTATAACACATTTGTAAGAACTTGCCAATAAAGTGTAATACAGTAAAATTTGGTTATTACGCGGGTCTCGGGAGACGAAGTTTACACCCGCGTTATTACGGGAAGCTTTGTGGGGAATAATTAAAAACCTCAAAAACTAAATTTTATAACAAATTTATTTTCAAAATACATGTTTACATGTTTAATGATCCACGTGCATGTCCTACTTTAATGGGAGTTATTAAAATAGTCCGATATTTTCTTTTGGCGGAACAGCTGATGGCGTTTCTTTGTCACAAACGTCTTAATTGTGTAAGTTTTCCTTTTGGTAGACATCGTTATAGCCCTAAAATCGAAGAAAAATACGTGTGTAATCATGAGTCACCAACGACCGCGTAGATAGCTTGCTTGCAGTAGCGCCGTCGGTAGGCGCATCGAGTTAAAATTCGCTACAAAGTTACTATGTAACTACTATCGAAGAAAATAAATGGAATCATTTTGGGGGACATGGCGCAACCCACGGTATATTCGAAACCGCTGTTAAATGAGGCGCGTTATAACCGAATTTTACGTATTTCGGTAATGTTATGAAAATGTCTCCCCATTGAAACAGGTTTTTTAAAATAGACCCTTCTGGTCCCAAAATCGTCTACTGCAGTTTTTACAGTGCCGCGCTTTTGAGCGGACCGTAAAAACTTTTTTCCTGAATATGCCCAGCTGAAATGGGGATGCGTCTTATATGCCAGTGCATCTTATATGCCGTCAAATACGGTAATTAATTATTTTTGACCATACCAACGACATGGTAAGTTTGAACAAAATTGGAGAGAATTGCTACATGATGGTTCCTATCTATTATATATACAGTTTTTCACACAAGCATTTTCCCAATCTTTTTAGCATGCATTTTCATAATATTTTGGCTGAGTACGTGCAGTTGAGTCTTTTCTTCTGAAACGTGGTGTAAAAGAGTAACTTTAAATATACACTGCGAAAATTGGTTTGTTCACTTGATACTATTTTTCACATGCAGTGATGTTCGTGAATCATGAATTAAGTGGTCACTTCAGCTCTGTTCATGAATTCACCATGTGTACGAACTTGTAAGGTCAATAAGTTTTGTAACAGAATTGATAGATAAGACTAGATTGCGATTTTACTGTCCAAGTAGCGGATCGTAAGAAATTTCGATTTTTTAAGTTCGTTTATTTCGAACCTGGATAATTTGAAGTCGTATTTTTGTGGTCCCTTGAGCTTTGAAATAATGAGGTTTTACTGTATATACTTCTATCTAATACTTTGCGGACCAGTGTGAAAAGACTTGTGGACTGGCACCAGTCCGCATTTCGAGAAACAATGCTCTATATAAAGTATAAACTACAAGGTCAAACCGAGTATCCTTGTAGAAATGAAAAAGGATGATTACAAAAAAAAAACATTTTTCATTACTCAACTTTTTGCCAGAACCTTTCAAAATCAAAGTTAGATTATGATTTCACTATACCCATTTTAATGTTCATCAACAAATCAAGAACAAAAAACATTTTAAAATATTAATGCATAAAAATTTGAATCAGGAATGTAACCAAGTAGCGTTAGATGTTTTCTTACGGGAAATCAATTTTCACTTAGCACATTTTTGTGTAGTGCAACATATTCACCACACTAAAAGAGGGGTAGGTGTAATTATTACAGTTAACTTACATACTTTCCCTGTTGTTTAAGTAAATTAATCTATAATTAGCAATCGATGAGAAATAAATCCAAGTGAGTTTTCTAAAAATAGGATCTTCTAATAAAATTATATTAAAAACAATAATATTCTCAAATATGATTCATTAGGCAAAAACACTAATGAACATTATAAAAACATACAGAAACATGGGAAATATTCTCAGAAACTCACCTCAAGAGGCAAATACGTATGTTTGTGCTCTTGCCCAACTTGCAAACAAGGCAAATGTGGATAACGCAGCTTCATTTTGTATTTATCCAAAAAGTATTTTGCTACAGTGCATTCTACAGTTTGGCCATTCTCCAACTGGAGTGGGAAACTAAAAAAGATATTTGAAAATATTTAATGAGAATATAACCTAGGAGAAAAAGTATCCATCGAACAATGTTAAACCAGCGTGGCAATGGTTACTTATAGAAAGAACATAGATAAAGATTTGAACTATTTTTATTCATACTAACTCATTAGATAATTAATAACAAATTAGAAATACATGACATTTTTTGCAAAAAAGTATGAGATATACTTACGACTGCATTTGTGCTGGTCTTCGGGTAACATTACAAACTCTATATTTGCGTCTCATTGTTCCACAGTGGGTGATTTCAATTTTCAAACCTTTTATCTCCTTAGTAAATTTGACCCTTTGAGAATCTGTCAATGGCTTACGTTGCTCATGTATATCCCTGATATCTAGTACTTCACACATGAACTCTATCACAGGTTGTGCCTTATAAAAAGCGGTGGCTGATACTGTAAAATAAGTTAGAATTGAACGATTACAATTTACTCAACATCTACTTTTATATAAAATGAAGTCACTGATAGCTGAGACTCTAAATCTTTGGGGATCTAAGTAATCTATGCTTTAGTGAAACAAAGAGTCAACGATTACTATCAGAAAACTTCAAATAACCTATGTTATTTGATGAATAACTTGGAGCATAAAATTCAGTTTTGAAAGAAATATAATACTGCAATAAGACAATACAAGAAATAATCATAGTTTAATTTTATCAATTTGCAGCATATCAAATTTATACTGCATTGACTTCTTGGTTTACAAATATTACAATTCTTCAAAAATTAGATTTGACTACAGTGCCATAAGATTAAATCTATGAAACCTATTAGTGGTGATATGCAAGAAATTCTCAACTTTGCATGTTGCTCAGGTTATACCTTTTCTTAAATCATACACAAGATCACATACCATCGATATTAAGCATCATCTTCCACTGTGAAGGTCGAACAGACTGGTGAAAACCAAACCAGACTTCCCTGCCTCCTCCCAATGGGTGATAATATCCGTCAGGGGAGGAGAAGAAAGAGCGGCCAACTGGTGTGTATGTCATGGAGGGCAAGTGACGCATCACTACATCCAAAGCCTGCAAAAAGAATATTACCAAAAACACATCATTATATTTAAGGTAGATAGCCAATTATTTTCAATTTATATTTATACATTATTTTCCGAGGATATAGAGCAATTCATCCTGTTGGATGTCCCCAACGCTTTTTCACAGTAGATACATTCTTAAATCCATTCTCCACAAAAATTTCTTGATTCTGCATAACAGATTGGGTTCCTAGCACAAAGGAAAAATATTCTGACAGGAATAGGAATTTTCAGAATAAAGGGTCATTAGTAGAGTCAGATTCAGCAAGTATTGTGATATTATTTAATCTTAAATATCTCTATTATAATGCACAAGGTGAGGAGAATTTTGCCAAGCGCAGTTAGTTTTCAAAACCTCCTGTAGAGGGTGTAGAGTAACAGTGGAGGTCTGCAACCTGGCAGAACACCTTATAACTAATAGAAGTCGTGTTCAGCTTTTAAATACATATTATATTACACAAAGTGAAATGTCATTTTGTTTATCGAGTTTGTATGGTTACTAACAGTAAATAGTTAGTAAATAAACTTTCTTATTTGCTTCGTTTTACAGTTTACACATTGAAGCTTCACTTATGTATCGGTAAGAATTAAAATAAGAATTCTTTTAATATATCGAAAAGTACAGAAAGCTTCAATGTATACGAAAATTATATTAATTTCTGTTGGTATTTAAATGAAAGTTTTGTTATAATGTTAACTGAAATTAATATAGATGCTGTATACATATAAGTTTCATTTAATTATCAGTTATTATATTTAATTAAAGTTACAATACAATCAAGTTCATTGAATCTGAAAGAAAACATTATGATTTAACTCGAGAACCGAATGTACCATTATTTAACGTAAATAAAATAAATAAAGAACATACAAGTCAAGCACTGTGGAGGGAAGAGTAATCTATTTACAAAAAAATAGCCCAGGAGCCAAGGTCCTTGTCACTTAAATACAAGAAGTCCAAATCAGGACTAATGCAGGCTGGTTTCCCAAAGTTGACGTCCCGAATTGATTACTTATATTAACAGGAAATGTTTCAGTATGTGTTAATCATCCCAAGGAATTCTCATGCCATAAATACTGATTTTAGTCCATAGTTTATCAATGACAAAGAAAAATTGGAAAACAAATTAATAGAGCATTGTCAGGTTTAAAATACTAAAAACAATGTCAAAATCTCTTTCCGACATATTTTGCATGTATTTTTTTAAATAAACGAATTTAATAAATGTTACTGTCTGGATCACCTGTCCATTGCTGAAGAGTAGTTGAGCGGAAAAGAATATAATCCATTTGTTCACTCATTTATGCTAAAGCTGAGTTCGGTATTAATCGTCTCCATGGCAACAATTCAGTAAAATGTGCTTTAAAATCCAAATGCTCTGTTTTAGTAGAAATACAAGAAAATACAATCAATTATCAACATTTGGTGATAAGAATTAGAATCTACATTCTCTTCCCCTTAGAAAAGTACAAACCTCACTCTGATATCACAATTTTAAGATATTTTAAAGTATTAAAGAAAACATCTCTGTACGATGGATTTGAGATTTCCTATGTAAAACAAATAGGAAAAAAACGTCCCTAGAATCAAACCCGGGACTTCAATCTTTGCCAAATAAAATATTGCCCGAAGGTTGACCCTGGTAGCATGAGCCTAATACAAAGTTTCATGAAAATCGGTCCATTGGTTCAAAAGATGTTAGTAGGGGACATACACACAGAGAACCATTTCATAAGGATATGTTTCCTTCAGAAACCAGCCTAATAAATGGGTTGGGCAGTGAAACTTCTAAGGGCAAAGAATTGTTCATATATTTATTATTTATATTGATAGATATTTATCTTTATTTATGCAAAATTGAGACGAGAATCTCTTCTTCCATCCAACTCAAAAGGGTAGTTTAAAAGCACGGAACTGTTGGAATGTCATTATATTCTAAGAAAAGAAACGTGAAATCTCACTAGTTCCTGATTGATGCAATTAAATAAAACATACCAGTATTGCATCGTAGGGGATTTGTCGAGTCCGTCCCTCAAGCGCTTCCTCCAGGGCAAATAAAGAAACCTGCGCCACCCACTTTATGATAACCCGGAACACTCTATCTTTGCCCTCACCAGGCAGTGTCACCTGTTAATTAAAAATGCAATTTAGTGAAATATACAAGTAGCCCTGAAATAATTTATTTCTGTGAAAATTAAATAATTTACCTCTAGATCAACACGATCATTACCAATTGGCAGTGGGTCTCTAGTGTAAAGATTATTACGTCCATCAAACACTGGCTTTAGAGTACCAAATATCTTGGTATATGCATGAACCATCGTCTCGATGATTTCTCTGAAAAATAACATTTTCAGAAAATGAAACTTGTAACAAAAGGTAAAACAAAAAAGTGGCATATTTAACAGTTACTTTAAAAAATCACCTATTAGAGGCCACCAAAATTACTTTAAGGGTTACTTTAATTGAATAAGATACACATGACATAAAAATGAATGAAAGGCCACAAAAATTCCAATGTGTAAATAGCATCTGCAACCTTGTACTTTTGGCAAAAGTGCAAGCTGGCAATACATAAGCACTCTAGGATTAACTAGTTATAGTAAAACTCATTTTTTAATAATATATGAAATTGAAGAAAACAACAACATACACCAGGTAAATCTCTGGATTATAAACAATATTAAAATGTTTAAGCATTAAAAATTGATTGAATATAAATAAAATATAGATATAAAGAATAATACCTGTTAACTTTACGTGGGCACTTGTCTGGCTGTATGTTTATGTCATAATGGTGAACATAACCTCGGGGCATTGAGATTTGAAAATGATTGGCTCTGAGCATTATTGGCCTCCCTTCCCTTCCTAAATTAGGTCTTCTTGGGCATGTAAACACTGAAAAAAATGTTGGTATTAACCATACTGTAATGAGCCCAAATTTCTTTTTGCAGCACTTCCTTGCAAAATGGAAAAATCACATAAATTAAACGGAACAATTAATGAGATCAAATACATGAAACATCACTCACTTGGAAGCTCTGGTGGCTGAGGAGGTTGGTTTGGTGCTTGTGGTTGTTGCGGTTGGCCTTGTTGAGCGGGAACAATTCCTAAGGCTCCAGGAGGGACACCCACTGCACCACCACCACCCCCAACCACCACCGGGGGTCCTCCTCCAGCACCCACTCCTGCTCCCACACCAGCTCCAACTCCTGGTGCCCCAACTGGGGGCCCTCCCCCAGCCCCCCCACCTCCTGGGGGACCAGGGGGAGGAGCTATCCATGTTTACAATGAGAGATTCAATTAAAATAATTATACCAAACAAGAGAGCAAAAAAGTATACAAACAGCAGTCAAAAATCTCTGATAGAAAAAGCTTCTTGATTGACATCATCAGAAATTGCAACCAATATTTTTTTAAAAATGAACCCCATTCATGGTCAATAACTGAAGGGAATTTCAAAAGAATTTTTCTATCAGCTTAAAAACTACGATAAAATCTGAGAAAATGCAAAAAGAAAATTGAAGTCTTTTGCCAAATAGGAAACAAATGTAAATAGGGCCAAATACAACCTTATATAAGCATAGATTGGTATAAATACATGTCAAATTATTCAAAAATGTAACTGTTTTATTTGAATTATGAAATATTCGGTTGAAAAATATTTAAATAGATTTAAAATATAAGACATTTTCTTTTTCAACACTTTATTGCCAGGATAATACATTAGAAATGAAAAAAATGCCATCTAATTTATGTTTCATAAGTGTGCATTGATCCTATTTCATTGTTCTGCTAACCTCAGGGTATAGGCATCGCAGAACTTGGTGGCACTCGTCTGCGCAAAGCGTGATGTCAGGGAGGGGAAAGCATGCATGGAAGGGGTAGGCAGAGGGAGCGGAGGGGAGAGGAGAGCACATGGCAGGCAGAGCTGCCAAAATACTCGCATTAACCCTGGAGAGGGCACGCTGTCTTTTCGAGTGGAGTGAGTGAGAGCATTTTAAAGTTGGCAACGAAGGAATGCGACCGCAGGTACCCTGGTGGGCACACGCGGAGACTGCCTTTCTCCCCTGCGTCGAGGAAGTTTTTAGACAATGAACTCTTCCACTGAAAAGGGTCTTCTGCGCAAGTGCCACCAAGTTCTGCGATGCGTATAACCAATTATAGTAAACCTTTTAATAAACTGACACTTTTGCATTACTTGCATAACCAAGGTTCAGTTTTAACCTTTATCTGCCAAAACACCGATTGAGGTAATAAAATGTGTTCGGTCACTGCTGAAATACCACGCTTGGGATGTCTTTGTTCTGAGACTGCCTACAGAGGTTCCATTTGACAGGTAGAAAAGGGCTTGGGTAGAGACCACCCTAGAGCAAGGCTCTCCCAACTATGAGCCGCGGGCCACATGTGGCCTGCGACCCCATTCAATGTGACTCTTGATCCTGTAATAAGTCTTTGCCATTTTTTACTAGACATAACAATCAAGTAGTGTTGAAAACATTATGCATATTGTAATGATTTTTGAATAATGTAACGAAAAACATTAATGAAATTTTCAAAATGTCACCAAAATATCATTATTTAGTTGTTTATGTTTTTACTGTGTGACATTTCATCCCTTGTATCCCATCTTATTTCTTTTCTCACTTTCTCAGCAGTCTTATTAGCTCCCATGTGCACTCATACCATCATAAAATGCACCAAGGATGGGATGATTGGGAGTCTTTCTGGTCCCAAAGTGTGGCAGAGATCCACCAAAGTTGTGCTCCATTTATGTCTAATTTTGATTCATATTCAGTGAACAAAAAATAAAAATTAGATTGGACGTTGAAAAATTTCCCAAAAAATTGCAATTTACTCAATTCACTAAACCACCTTTTGATACACTACATTTGAATATTGTGCACCTATACTTTCAAAAAGTTTTTCATGACAATACTCGCAAGCATAAAATTTATTAACCAAGTGGTCCACTTGTAAAAAAGTTGGGAGACCCCTGCCCTAGAGGAATTGCATCATGGCTAGTATACTCAAGGCCAAAGGATTGCAAAGGGAAGACCTCAAAGGGCAGCAAACAAATTTATCTAGAGCAACCACATTCAAGAAGACAAACATTATACTGAGACGGAGCTCCAAGCACGTAATGCTCTCGAACATCTGCTTTTCATGAGCCATCTTATTCAGTCATCCAACTAGAGCGATAGCTGGCTTAGGCGAGAGAAATTTTCATAATAATAATATTTTTTGTGATATTTTTTCAACTTTTCCCTATAAAATAGAAGCATGAAATTCTTTATAAATTTTACTATAAAATGCTTTTTATTTGAACATTTTACCACCAATAGTTCATGAGATATGAGATTTTTCCAGAAAACAGTAAAAAAAACTTTAAATGCCCAAAAAATGTCGGTCACCTGGTCCCTATCTGCAGGTATTTAAATCTGACAGATATAGGTTAATTAGTTTCAGTATAATAAAAATAATAGTAAAAATTTTTCATTTCAAAATAGTATGGAATTGATTACATGAGTATTTTTTAAGCAACCAAATCAAAGTTAGTTTTTAGAACAAAGTTTTGAATATATATTGACTGTTACACGTAATAGTGTCTAACCAATTAAATTTATTTAATCAGCTGAACAAATTTAAATCATAGATATAATGTGTGTTGAAATAAAAGATACTCTAGTCAAAAGATGATGACAATAATAACACATTTCAGTAAGCATAATAAAGAAAAACTAATAAACTTCCTGCCTAAATTAAATGAATAGAAAATCAAATTCAATTTTCAATTAAAACCTGAACTAAATTGTTATAACTGAAGTAGCTGATTTCTCATTTAGACTGGCACAAGTACAAAATTTGAAGTTTTTCATGCATATTTTCTTCCTACTTTGACTAAATTGAGGGTATGAAACTTTTACTCAAACTTTGACAACACGTATTCTGCAGTAACTTTTATTTATTTTTGAGAAGATGGAATCCTATACTCTGAATAATAAAACATGAGGTCTGATATTCATCAGAGGAATTTAATATTACAGCTAATGTGTTTATACAAATATATATACTTAAAATATTGCCATTATGGAAAATATATGGATGTGAAACAACTATCAATAAAAAAAGGGGTAGAGCACCTTAAAATTAATCCACAATAAAGAAAGACAAGAATGGAATATAACCAAGTAATTGGTAATTGTAGATCATTACAACTATAAAAACCAGCCCAAAGATTAGTAAATATAAATGTTTGTGATGTGATCGTGCATATCGAGATTGTGATTAATCTTTATGAATCTAGCTTGAATAAATATATGCCTTATTCTGAATTTAATTATCATAAATTCAAACTAATGGAAAATGGTTCAACTACTTTTATGGCCTAAACTGTCCAAAGGACATTAGCAGGCAACAAAAAGCTATTGGAAATATAACAAAAAACAAAACTTTTCAAGTTCATCATGCATTATGACACTGGTGATTTTCATTAAAATACATGGAGAACTGAAATTCAATGCTAAGTATTTTTTTTAATTCCACAAAATTACAACAAAATGACAAGCTATAGTTGAAAATACAAATCCTAAAATTAACCAATAAATAAATAACACCACAAAATGATGATTTCCACAATTACATGATAGGATAATGAATTTTTGTCTGCTCTGTTTACTAAAAAACTGGTTTAACTATGTTCAAAAATGCACAAAACACTTCAAAGACGTTATTAATAACTAAGGTCTATAAAAAGGTTCCAAAAAGGCAAACATATCAGCTAATATTAGTTATTAGGATTAAGAACCTTTTAGCCTTTACCGAGTTTAGGAACTCCAATTTACAAACTAAATTTTACAATCTTAAAATTATCATTAATTACAGAATCAAGTGCTTATGCACAAATTATTACAGGTGCATTACTATTGAAATTAAGTAGCAAACATGCAAAATTCTATCATTAAATGTTTCTGTTAGCCTACATTGTATCACCCGAAAAATTATGAGTTTTAAAAATCTTAAACTACGCATTCATTAGTTGAGGAAAAGGCAAACTAAACGATTTTGATAATGAACAATATGGTCTGCATACCCACAGCAGGGGAGGATGGCCGAGGTGCACATGTCTGGCCTGGAACAGACCATGATGGGACCTCTGCAGATGAAGAGAAGCACAAATAACAAATGCAGCAAGCAAAGCCAGGGTGGGTCACGGGATGCAGGCATTCAGGTTGGCCAGGAAATAAGCAGTTACAGGGTGCGCAAGGTGTCAAATGATTTCCCCAATCACCAAACCCCCCCCAAAAAGCAGAACACCCGCGTCGAACAAGGAGAGGAAGTCAAACATGGGGCACAGCAGGGAGAATGAAAAGATACAGAACCAGTTAGTGCAAAACAGGGAAAGCTAAACTAAAATTTGGATACCTACAACGAATAGGATGTCTACAGGAGCAAATGTGAATTGCGTTAATACATGAAGTAATTCTTTCAAATATATAAAATGCTTCTCTAACAGTATATGAAAAACGAGATTAATACTTTTAAAAAATATTTTCTAATTTCTAAGAAAACACTCAAAATGGAAATCTACTTCAATAAGAAAATACAGAATGATTGGATGAATCGTAAATCCACTAAGTGATGTAAATTAAGGGCTTTATACAGCAAATTAACTGGCTAAATTACAAGTCGAGCAGCAACCATTAAATGTTAAATTACCAACTACATACGACTTGTAAACAACACAAATATTTTATTCTGCTGATTCAACCTAATTTTAAGGTTTCTGCCATAATAATTAGTCATGGGAAATCACGAGCATTAACGCTGATGAATAATTCTGTTAAAGCTGAATGAAATATTATGTTGACCCAAGTCAATATCTGTCAGTTATTAAAGACTAATCAAGCACAGTACCATTACCTAAAAATCTTTCCAATGAAATTCTCTGAAAAGGTCACAAATAAACCAATGAGACCTTCGTTTACGTTGCACGTCTGGTTATTTTGTAATATTAGCAAAAAACGTTACTAACAATGACATGTTTTGAGTGAAATTTGACAAAGAAACTACTGTTCAAGCAGGATTTTACGTGTTCAACAAATATTATAACTACTAACGGTTAAATAAACACAAATTCTAATTTCATTGGGAAATTGGGGAGCAGTTCAAATTATGTGATATATGAGTGAAACCATACGTTAGTTTATAAAGAGTGAAAAAATTGGCTGCTTACGTTGACCAACAGGATACATTACTGCAAATAGTTTCTACACAAATTTCGTGATAAATAAAAAAAACTAAAGATACGATAACCCCGAACAAGATACCCCGTCTTCTTAAGATCTTCTAACATGGCGTCTTAATCACGTGACATCAGACATTCATTTTGTTACATTAGTCATGATGGCGTTTGGGTAGACACAAGAAATATTGATATGCAAAAGAATTTTGTTTATAACTATCTAAATGATTCAAACAGTTAAGTTTTATTTTATTTCAAAAATACGTAACTAGATAATTCATAATTATGATATTTGATCCGATTTTCATAATAATTTAACTTTTCAAGTTGTCGGCTCTGAGCGCAATTCAATGCAGCGATGTCTGTGCCCTTCTCAGGAACACTCCGTAGGTCAGCGGGTTTAATTAGTGCCATCTCAAAACAACTAAAATATATCAATTTGAAGCCAGTTAAACAAATTTCTGTTAAATTTGATCCTTTCCACGAAAACGCAACTTCCATTAGGTAAGATATTCGAGAAATAAGCTAAAACTGAGATAGTCACTTGTTTCACTGTAATTCTACCTTTCTAAGAATTTTCTACCATATATGTATTTTTTATTTTTACTTACCATTGCATTGTCCACACCCATATGTTTTTCCAAGCATGGAAATTGTCCCTCTTCGGTTATTTGGAACATCTATTGATGGTTTAGGTTTCGTTGCCATGTTGCTTCTATGTCCATGCAAATAGAATGTTATTTTATTTGATTATAAAATTTAACTTCATTATCCTTCCTCGAATTTTCCATTTCAATATCTTTTTTGTAACATATGTCACTTAGTTGTTAATAAAATGCTAAATTACTTGGTAGTTGGAGATATTTGTTCTCAAGTTCTAATGATAATTTTTATCGCATAATTTTCATCTTGAATTTTCAGGGATTTCCTCTTCCACATAGCTAACCCCAAAGTTCAGCAAAGCAATCCTAACTGCCGTCTCAAGACAGAAATATTGTGTGACAAATCCGAACCAACTATTTCATACATTCTTGGTAAACAAATTTTCTTATGGTTTTGCATTAGGTTTGTCAAAATAGACTAGCAGATTTATTCATCGTTTTCAAATACGTATGGTTCTTACGAAAGAATTATTTCTTAATATGATATAAATCTTTTTTGCAGGGAATGGTGAAATCGTGCTGTTTAAGAGCAATAAACTGACTACCCTCGAACTTTTGCAACTTTATAATAAATATATAACACCTCTTGCCCCAGTTGAAGAAACGTCTAGCATTAAAACAAAATCGGAAAAGGCAGTAACGAAAAAACGAAAATAATATTTCATTTTAATTCCTCATATATTTGTACATTTAGCAATTGTGAGTTACTACTTGACCATGCAGAAAAATCAGTATAATATGAAAATTATTGATACACTGTATAGTCAGGTACCAGCATTTACGGATGTTTTTGATGAAGACACATGGTACATTTTTGTAGCTTGCTTTGCTGCAAGCACAATCGTTATAGTATTCATAATATCTCGATTTGTGACCCTGAAACCTGTTGATTAGTTTCATCAGTGCATAATCTGTAGGTGAACTAATCTTATGTGATACTAGTCAATAATCCTGTAGTAAGCACATGATGGCAAATAAAATGTAAACAATATTGTATAAAATCATTTATGATATCTTATTTGCTTCTCGAAATACTAAGTAATAAATTTGTACTGTAATTTTATAATTAACCTGCTCAAACAACAATAATCATTAGCCTTGCCTATTAGATGGGAGTGTTGAAGTAAATTCGTGTCGAGTAACTAATTTAGTATATCTTGTTTGGCGGCTATCAAACCGTTCATTTTCCATACATGATAAACAATCATCGATTAAGACCTAAGAGTTGCTGTACATATTGAAAGTGGAAGATTTTTTTACTTTAGCCTTAACCCTAATACTAAAAATCAGACCGCGTTCCCGGCGTTACGCATGGCAAGATAATGCGCAGTAAATCAAGTAGTTCTACACGCTTCGGAGCAGAAGAGTGGCTCTTGATCAACAACTTCTCCCAATGTTAGAAAACTACTCTCGGCCATTAACCAAAGTACGCAAGCATAGATACGAGGAAGATGCGCCACCAGCTTGACCTACCGTACGGCAACATTGCAATGTCAAGGTCGCACAGAATTGCTGCATTGAAAACATAAACAATAACTAGTGATGTCACTGACAGCATTCAATGACTTACATTTGTGATGATTCAATCCACGAAGAAGCCAGTAATAAACCATAAATTCTTATTGTAAACCATTGTCTTGCAAGTTAAGCGTTGAGATAGTAGCTGTATGCAGACTTTTCCTTCCAATCGATAAGTCTCCACCGCCTCGCAGGTGACGCGACTATTTCCGTTCCCTGATTTATGAAGCGCAAAAGATATTTGATACAAAATGTTTTTTGCGTAAATCTATTATACACACGATTCTCTAATACAACAATTTTCCGTATTGGATTGTAATGACCAAAACACGGGCGTGACGGGGTATCTCGACTCATGAGCGATTGAATCGCGCATGGCGATATTTTATATCAGCTGACATAAGTAATTAACCAATCATGATACAACGATAAATTCCGCCACTTCTGTTTGAAACATCGAGTTCAACTTATAACATGAAACCGCAAGTGGCTGTAAAAGTCGTGAAGTCGGACATTCCCGAACTGCAACATAATTTCTGCCGTATGATGTACGAATGTGAAAATTGATCGATATTAAAAACTTGTTTGAAATGTTAGATATTCTCATTGTTAAAAAAATAACTTCACTATAATTGTTATATTTTTAACTTAAATTCTTGAACTTTAAACTGACACACAGGATGCAAAATCCGTCTCTGATCCAATTCTCATGTTTTGTACGTTTTATAGGTTTGTTACCTGAATTATTACTTAAAAACGTGCACTCTCCTAAAATTTAAATTGTTTCCAAGTCATTTTTGGTGAAATTACATTTAATAATCAATATATTTTATAGCATCAAGCACTCCATTTGTTGATCGAGAAGATGAAGTTGCCTCTGATGTTTTTCTATGGACAAAGGTGGTTTTTAGCAATATTACATATATAATATCCTAATTTTAAACTTCCAAATTAAGCTTTATTGGAAAATTGTAATAAAAACCAAGCAAGGTAATCCAAACTTAAAACCGGAATTTGAAGTGACATTTTATACCTGCGATTTTAATAGTCAGTAAAAAACATATAAAGATGTGAAGCAACCAATTGCTATAGATGCATACGCTCTTACATTTTTGCATATTAATCCATTTTTTAAATTGAAACTAGTTAAGTGATAACTTCAAATTCTAACTCCAGACCGTAAAAGTGAAGACTTATAGAACAACAGTAATGCTAAGTGAGAACATAGAAGAGATCAGTAATACTAAATATGTATTTCAAAAGTCAAGCTATCATCATCAGTAACTCATGTTAAAAAATGCAAGTTAGTAGTTATCTTTGCCATAGACTCCTCTTCTATTTATTAAACTAGTGGGAATGCCCTGAGCAATGTGGGATTAACCAGGGTGCCAGGGCTCCATGGAGGACCCAATTGTGTCAGATGTGGGAGGGTATCTTAATCTAGAGATACTACCTGGTAATAAAGTAGCAATATCAGCTCATGGAATGTATCAACTGATATAAAGACCACTCAAAAACATGTGCATCTTTTGTACACAATCAACAATTGTTGAATTATTGATGAAATTTAGCAGCTGACATATACACATGGCTTATCAAGCCATTCAGTAGAATTCACCTAAATCATTTTAACTTTAGACATGGACTGAAAAATCCTAGACTCATCCCAAACTGTTCTCAAAAATGCTTTATATTAAATTAATGGCTGAATTTTGAATAATGAAAAACTATATAAAAAATGTTAAAAAATATAGTATTATTTTGGTTAACTACCAAGTACATGGGTGCCTTCAATAACTTTCATACAACATAAATATGAAAAGGTCTATCCATATTTATGAAAATTATAATTGCAATCATATTTGTTGAAAAACAATTTTTTACTGCCAATGTTGATAAAATAAGATCTTGCAACAGGGACAAGAAAAATGATGCTGGTGATATTCCTAATGCTAAATGAAGCTGAATAGACAGAGTTATATCCAGTATATTTTAAAATTTTAGCAAGAAAAATATTATAATATAAACATCTTATCAAAAACAATGAATATTGTCAAGTTTATCCTTATGCAATTTTTTTAGTTTAGCAATCTTTTTATTTAAGTCTGGCTCGGAATGCTTAAACAAATCTTCACTTTTGTCAAAACTTTTATCATTAACCTCATATTACAGTTGTTTTGTCAACTTCCATAACATTTCTTGTCTATTTTGATTTTTACTATGGATTTTCTCCAAATTGACCAGTTTTGCTCAAATACTAGTCTATCTGACATGAGAAAATTCAGTTACAGAAAAACAGTAGGCAAAATTTTTAATTTAATATTTTTAAATGATTATAAGTATGCTATAAAAATAATATCAACATTATTAAATTTCAATATATAGAAAAATGATATAGGTACTTAAGTCAAATCTTACAATTTAACTTTTGCTCTCTTGAAAGTTGGAAAACCTTTTTTCCTGCAAGAATATCATACTATAAAATTTGCCTTTACAGTTCCATAGTGTTATATTTCTGAATTGATCTTAGAGTTTCCCTTAAATTATTTTTTGTACCAGGAATATTGAACCAAAAGCCAATAAGCTATTTAATATATAAAAATTGTTTAAGATTTTACATGTAATTTATTTTACTAAAAACAAAACTAATTTTTGCTATTATTTTAGCCATGGTACAAACATTTTATGTATATATGTACAAAACCATGTCTTAATTGCTAAAACAAAGGCTAATGTTGGTATATTGTGGCTCTTCTTGAATAACTGCAACAGCATAGCTCTGACACATCATAGGAATAAACGTTTACCTTATAGAATTAGCCCTGCTGAAAAGATTTAATTAAAGTCTGCTGGCACCAAATTGCAGTAAAATATGTTTTTAACTTTTGTTACTAAGGGGTTAAGTTAATCTTCCAATACTCAGACAAAACAGGGATTTATGTTATAGTAGATCAATGATCAATTGAAGTTCTTATAATATAACATTTAAATAAATTGATAAAAAATCAATTTTTTCAGTTTTCTGTTGCTTGTAAATTACAAACAAAACAATTTTTTTTGCGAAATGGACATATTTCAATTCTGATGTAGCCAACAAACTTTTTCAGCTGTCACATTATTTTGGTGAATATTAGACCATGCTAACCACTTATGCTTGTGATTGACTTAGCTATCAGTTTAAAAATCATTAACTTGGAAGTTGAATCAGTCCATGACAGCTCGGAGAGCCCTTGTAGAATGTGGTGAATGGCCCACACTGAGAAACACTGGTCTAGCCCATAACAATAATTACTACCAATCCACTTACACAGTAAATTATGTTTAATCAAGAGGATCCCAAGAAAAATTATAAAAAATAATTGCTGCAAAGCAAATATGCTTATAGATTTATAATTTTATAAAATTAATATGCTAAAAGTGTAAAAAAATTCATGAAACCTACTAACAATCAATCAATATAATGTCAAAATACATTTACTACAATTTAAATCCATTAAAATATTGCTTTATATGCTTGCAGTATATATAGGATATTGCACTTTATTAAGGATGCCTTTTTGGAACATTTATGACGACATAATATATTATGACATTGAGAGCTCTACATTAATTTCAATTTCTAGTTCTGTTTGCATGACTGGGGCAAAAGGTAAACAAGGCAATGATAGTGCTGGCAATGAGAAAGCGAGAGAAATGGAACTAGTACACGGCACACATACATGTACTCAGCCCACGGCATACGACTATTTGACCTGCAGCATACTCCAACTTGGCCCCCCAGGTTGGGTAATTGGTTGGTTATAATTTTCCTTTAAGCATTTCTCTTCTAATGCATAACAACCTCCTCGGTCCCCAAGTTGGGTAAGTTTGGTTAGGTGGTATTGGTTGAGTCCCATGTTCACTGTGGCCCCCTCTCCAGCTGGGTTGTGTTAGTTCCATTTCTTGTTGCTTTCTCGACGTTGCCGGCGCTAGTGTCACCTGTTTACATTTGCCACAATTATGCGAACAGTACCGAATTTCTTTAAAAGTTAAATAGAGCAGAAACCTATTATAAAGAAGATGGAGACAAAAGAAAACATTCACATAGGCCACTTGTGATGTAAAGACTCACTTTGGTTTCATCTTTTGCAAAACCTCTCCCTTTTACTGACAACAACCTTTCAGCCTATAGTTGCAGCTCAGCAACTGACTGATAATAAATGTGGTAAGGTATCAAAACTATAAGTTTCATGCTTACTTATGTATTTTTGTTAGTTTTTCATTTGGCAAATAGAAGCATTTAATTTTGTGGACAATTTCAGAATCTGTAGCAATTTGCCAAAAGTTAGCATTTACTTCCTGTTTCAGTTAACTGGTGCTATTATCCAACAAGAAACACTATAGTAAAATCAAACACATTACTAATAAAAAATCTGCAGATTCAAATGTAACAGCAATGAAAACATTGCTACTTAACAAAAATATATTATCTTTCTTGAGGGCAGTGGCGCAGGTAGGGTCTTCGGCGCCCGGGGGCAGGGGGGGAGGAGGGTTATGTCCCCAGTCCAGACCATATGACCTTTTTTTCTGGTCACCAAGTTCCAGGGGGGAGTTTACAGGGTCTCTGTACTGAATTTAGCATGTTGGCATCCTTAGGCAAGTCTCTGTTTTGCTACTCCATTACAATGACTCTGGGACTCAAGCATGCAGCAAACATATTTGAGAGTTATGAGATGTAATGAAACAACTTTGTCACTTCCACACAAATTTAATAAAAATGACCAGTTTCGCTATGATCGTAGCAAAACTGGTCGTTTTTATTAAATTGTGTGGAAGTGACCAAGTTGTTTCATTGCATCTCATACTGAGCAAATTCCACAAGGTTGAGCCTGACTTAATTAATGATATATTTGCGAGTATTTATTATATACAGGTATCCCCTGATTTATGTGCGAGTTGCGTTCTTGGAAATCGTAGCGTAAATTGAAAATATTTTTTCCCATTCAAAATGATGTAATAGGCATTGTTTACATTCCTGAGCAGAGATGTTCTACTTAGAAACGTCTTTAAATTTTATTTGATGAGCATTTTAACCCCTCACGCATGTACAATGACTTATGGCATCCTGTGCAGCATCCTCTTTTACAATTCCTTAATTTGTTGAGCCTTGAGTTTCTGTCATAAATCACAGATGTCTCGAAGCTCCTTTGATCAGTGAACATTCCTATACAAATATATTCTCCTCGCCCATCTCAATGAATATTTTTGCAAGGGTTTTCCTGCTTAACAGGCAAGAATCTATGAAATATTTCATAAATAATAAAATATATTAACAGTACATGCTGTGCGCATAACGAATTGCATTAATGCAAATACCCAATACGTAATATATATTTTTAAATGGTCATAAGAATAAAATCACGTCAATGCGAATACACGATACTTACATTGGAAAATGGTGGTAAAAATAAAATCGCGCATATGCAAAAACACGTTAACAGAATGCGTAAATACAAATGACCAGATAAACTTATAGTGTTATTGTTAAAACAAAATTCTATCAAAAAGATATCTTAATCTAATCAAATATATTAACTAGTTTAAAGTAGTTTTTTTTAATCTAAAAGCCTAGTAAACTAAAAGAAACCACAAAATCAGTATTAGGAACTTTTGATTTCAATTTTAATGACTCGCACCTCTTTAAAGTCTTAATCTCCTAAGATAATATGTTACTCCCAGTGGATCTGCTTTCACCAACACAAATCTGTCCGTGAGTTTGCATCCCTTAAGCCCTGTGCCTGGGGGCAACTGCCCCCCTCTGCCCTCTCCCCTGCTGCGCCACTGCTTGAGGGATAACACATATTCCACTTATTTTATCATAACAGAATGGTAACAATCATACAAGCAAATACAGTAATTTGCAGCTGACAATGAGAGGTAAGAGCTAAATAGAGAATTTTGTTACAATGTACCCAAATCTTGTTTCTCATATTTAATCAGTTACTTCATGTAGCTTCTGAAGTAATTATTCCTAGGAGGATATAATGTAAACTGCAATATATTCAAACTCAAATTGTAGTGAAGTATATTATAACAGATTTCTACTATATTAAATAAATATAGAAAATTTCAAGATAAACTTGTTACATACTTACCTTTCTAATATAACCTGAACACTTGCAATGCTGTTTTCATCAAAAAACCTAACACGACAGTTGGTAGTGTAAAATGGGATGACAAGAGAAATTAGAAATTTAACAGTCACAAATACCTGTAAGGTCATCCCACAGAGCTGGCCATTCATGTAATATGTGCTAATGAGGCAGGCACATATTATTTTTGATTATTTATGTAAAACTAAGCATGTTCTTCAAAGTTAATCTCCAATTTAATTTGTTTGCATTATTTCTCAAAAAGACGGTGGCGTGTCAATGGAACTGAAGCAGAGAGAGTCTTCAAAGGAAGATAAAACTTGAAGGTCTGTCACTCATATTTGTTAAGTTGCATAAATACTCTGCTTGACATTTTAAGTACACTTTTACAAGATTTATTGTGCAATGCGTTTCAAGGCCTATTTGAGTAATGATAGCATACAACAATGGAGAATGTCTTTTTTGTGGGCAGAGAAGTAGCAAGGATTTTCTCAAGTGAATTATAATTTCAACAACACAAATCTGAATTACTAGTTTAAAAAATAGGCATATGTTTCGATATAAGGTTTGACACTTAGTACCCTCATAATTATTACATAAAAAGAAAGAATTTGGGCAAACTAAGATTTTCTACACAAGATTTACACCATCGCACATAGATACCACAGTTGTGAACATGTTAATTACCCTTCTTGTCCCTAATTGGGTATGCGAGTTGGATTTAGTTTCAGAGAATGAGATAGGAGGAAACATTAGAATTAGGAATCAGAAAGAGAAAAGACAATGGACAGAAAGAGAAAAGACAACGGACAGAAAGGGAAAACAGATGCTTACATTCAGAATGTGGTGGTCACCTTGTTTACAATTGGTTATGTTATTTGATATCAATAGTTAGGGATACCAACTTCTGCATTATTCTGATGTTTTTGCATGGCTTTATGTTCTTTAGGAATTTTATTATAACACTTAAATGTATTAGAAATATTAGTAGATGCATTGTATCATCCCTAATTTATTTTAATGTTTCTTCAAGAATTCAGCAGAATTGGACTGGGTTTCTCCTTAGCATGTTTTGTCGTTTCCTAATATGAGTGTAATTCTGCTTCATTTAATTTTTGCTATTTCTAAAAATCCTAACAAATATTCAGTATAAACAATTATTATTATTAACTATTTTAATGTTGGCATTGTTATAATTTCCTTAGTTACCATGAAGGATTAGTGATGCTGCACTAGATAGCCACTGTATTCTGAACTTGGTCTGAAAACTGCAATAAAAGCAATAATGAAGGAAAGGAAAGCAATTGACTTCTGAATTGGAATGGAATTTTGGGCAGCACAAATAATAAAATATGATAATTTCTAGTTCTAAAAGCAAAATGATGTATTTCAAATCATGAGGAAATCTTATAGTTACCTTGCTATATACATTTCAAGTACAGGCAGTCCTCAGTTATCTGACACTATGCATTCCTCAACTAGGCGTTGGATAACGAATCATCAGATAACGAAACCCATTTTCCCATACAATTAAATGTAATAATGGAGCTTAGGTTCACAACTAGGACCAAATACCCTATTTACACTAAAATAATACAAGATAGCAATCCAAATCACATAATATCTCAATAGCCTTTCTTTCTCCATATCAGGGATAGATTTTATTTTCTTTTCTATGAAGTCAACATCAATAATTATGATCTTAAAATCTAACTCAATATAGTGTTTGTTTTCATGTTCCTGTCGCTTGGTGTCACTAGGTGCATGGAAAATACAGAAGTCAAATATTAAAAATTAAATGGAAATAGCAAAAACATGAATACTGTTTAAATATTTTTTATAATGTGGTGTCCTAATATTTTTATCATGTTCAATTTTATATTCAAATTTATTAGTATACATTTATATTTTGGCAGTGCTGCCAATCTGGATTTCCCCCGCTAGATCTGATGGTTTTTGCATCCGTTTAGTGGGAAAAATTATCACTTGGCCGAAATGTTTAGCATTTTATTTTTTTGTTTGTGGTTTTTATTGATTTTAATGATAGTGAACTATTTTACATATAGTAAATGCGATGAGAGTATATTTTAAATTATCTTGTTTATGATTTCATGATTGTGTTAAAGTAAATATTAAACTTCCTTGACTATGGATTTGATTAATGATAAAATGTAAATAGAAACCAAAAAGCGAATAATAGTTTAAATTTGATTAAAAAACGTTAACATCAGAAATAAAAATTAAAAGAATCGATAAAAATGTTGTAATTAGTTTTTATTTGCTTTTTTACCTTTTCCTTTTGCTTGTCATTTTTTGAGGCTTTTTTTAAATCAATCTAGCAGAAACTAGCTTTTTCAAGTAGTTTTAGCGATATCTTGTTGCTGGGATTCGGCAGTGCTGTATTTCGGATCTATTTACATGAATATATCTGAGGTGAAGTTAATTAAAATCGTCAGATAACTGGGTTTGACGTCTTATAAGCGAGTCAATGGTTTTAATAATGAAGCGTCAGATACGTGAAACGTCAGGAAGCAAACCATCGGATAACAAGGACTGCCTGTAATTTATTTCTCAGCTGAATGGCATCCCACCTGTAGGTGCCTGGCCTGACCCTGACAATAGGAAATGACCCACATGTACATCGTCCCACCCAATTACACTAAGGTACGACCAACAGTAAGTCAAGCATGAACGTATTAACAAAGGTAAACAATTCAAGAAATCATGACCATTTGACAAAACAAAAAGCACAAACATTAACATTGCCTTTTCAAAATAGGTAACATATGCTAACTTAAGAATACACTTAATAGTTAAAAACAGTAAACTTTTGAAATGAGCTATTGAGATAACATTATTAACTTCAAGGCCTGTAACAAACATAGAATTATCAACATATTAGTGATAATTGAGCAAAAAATGAAACAATCAACAAGTTATTTCAAGATGACAAAAAAGCCATACAACAGAAGTTTCTTTTCTAGAGCTGGGCATGTGTTTTAAAAACCATGATTAATTATACTTGTCATTGTTTTCATTTGAATCTAAAATATTCTCAGAAATGGAGCCTGTCTTAAATAACTTTCACTGGATCAAGCCCACCCTCACTACACTGAGCTTTTGGCACCTATATGTGGAAATGGGAAAAGAAAAGATGATACTCCCACTATAACTGATAGCCCTCCTTACCATATTCCCTTTCCATCCCCACTACAATTCTCCTATTGCCCAGGGCAAGCATGACAATTAATGTGATATGTTGTTACAGAGGATGATAACCTTCGAAAACTCCGTCTTTCTTCACATCCTTCTGAAATGCCCCTTACAAATACAGTGCAATGATGCTGCTTCATTCTCATCAAAGCAACATTAACCCATGTTTGTTGATGAGATTTTGTAGGGCATCATAAATCAAATTTCTTTAGCACAACTTTTTCTGAGAATTCTTTTTTAATTTTTTTTTCAACAGAAACAAATGAGTTAACCCAGAAAGTTTTACATAAATCACTTAGAAGCATTTTATGTGAATCATTTGCTCTCCATGGGGGAAGGGATGTTATCATCACGAATATTATGAAACATCACAGAATCTAATAAAGTACTTTCCACAGAAATAGTCAAGAAGATATAAGTATCCTGGTGTTACAATAAATATATTCTAAAAGATCGCAGGAAATGCATTTGCTCTCAAGAGAGTATTGCAGAAGAATTTCCATGTCCAGCTATAGTAGAAGGGCAGTCCATAGATGCAAATTTTGTCTGAGAAACAAGGATAAAAAGATGCTCACAACATGTATCAATTGCATGATGTTCATTTGTAAGGAACATAAGTCAATATAATATTCAGATTGTTATGTCAATGAAAAATAAACTGAAAAACTGTGATCAAAGACTATATTAATGTTAAATGTTTTATTTTATAAAAGACTTCAAAAATATTTTTAATAAAAATCATTGAATAACGATTTGCATCTTTAATGCCACTGCCACAAAAAATTAATATTTCCTTGCTAAAATAAAAAAATGCAGTGGAGTCATATTACATAATTTTTTTGCTGCAACTAAGGGTATGTATACTACACTATTTATTATAATTTCAATAAGCAGGCATTATGATTGGCTCAAGATAAACTGTGAAATCGTTATATCATTATACTATATTTTAAGCATACATGAAAGCTTTAGTCAATGGAACTCCAAAAGTATACTATAATTTTAATAAGCTGGCATTAAGATTGGCTCAAAATAAACTGTGAAAACATTATATCATTCGATTATGTTTTAAGTATATGACAAAGCTTTAGTCAATGAAACTTGTTTCCATGCAGGAATTGCTTCAAAAAAAATATTTCGATTAATATTTAAACTTAAAACTTCCGAGCTTACACCAAATTTATCAGGAAAATATCCATGTATATCTTGAATTATCATTAGGCCTTTATATCTGGCTTAAATTTCACTTTACTATTTCTTATCATCATTCAGTTAATGCACAACGTAGGAAGAATGATCATATCTCCCTTAAATCCTTCTCCTTCATTTTTATTGAAATATCATAGTCAGATGGCATTTACTCTAAACAAAAAGTATGACATATAATAAACTAATATTTTAGAACAACATTACACAGAATCTACGACAAATACAAAACAATGAAGTCATAATCACTATAATCATCTTCAATTCTTGAAAAATGAACAGACCTTTCCATATTGTTTTAAGACTTCAAAAAGTTTAAGTTTGAGAAGGTATAATTACATTACCCATAGTGAAATTTTAATAAGAAATGAATGTGACAACAATTAGGGAACAACACTATTTAACATACAAAAGGTAAAAGAATAATACCTTTTCCAAAAGATTCTGTTTTAAATTCAAGATTTAAAAAATACAATACTATCTCAAAACTGAATCCAAAAGAATTGCAGTGCTCTAATAAATTGATATAATCGTAAAGGAATCTTCAGTATAAAATAAAAGTATTTGAAGAGGGGTTTTATCATTGTTCAATGAATGTACCCCATATGAGATAAATTACACCTTAGTATATTACTTTTATTAAACAGTAGCCACAACGATACACCACCCATTTCCAAATGCTTATTTTTTACAACAGAATGAGATAAAAGGTGAAGCATTCATCTGTAGAGGAGAGGAGAGCTTCACCTCCAGAACTGCGCATAACGTAAATGGCAATATGGGTGGTAAGGAGAAATTCAATGGTAACATGTTTACACAACTACTATTACTTCCCCATTGCAACGCCATCACCAGCAACAATGACAGCAGCCTGAGATTGCCGGCTAGTTGACTGAGCTGGTATGTGAACTCTTCAAGGAATGTTGTAAAAATGGCCATAACATGAAAAAACAGGAAAGAACTGGTTGAAAAAAATCAACAAATGCAGAAAAGTTTTACCTACAAGTAACACAGTTATGATGTACCTAATTTATAATAATTTATTGTTTATAAACACACTTAAACAACATTCAAATTTTGTCAATTTCTAAGTCAAATATCAACTTTAAATCATTTAAAATATGAGTGCCAAGTCATCATTTTTAGTTCAATAATTATCACACAGAAATTATGAAAATAACCTGTCGAGTCAACGTTTGAAGAAAGTGGATACATCGTATAACAAATTGTTTATAAAAAGGAATGTACATGGTTAGTCTAATAAATTTTCTGCACAAATTCTAAAACGTTTTCAGTTACTTCCAGTAACAATTTTTCCATCAGACTAGTTTAAGATAAACCATCAGAAAGTAACATCTATACATGAACATGTTAAAACAATACTTGATCCTTTGACTGCCAGTTAACCCCATGTGCTGTTATGAATGACTTTTATCCCAAATGTCATATGGTATTACACTGTATATGCATTTCCATTCAATTTCAGAAAGCCTAAATATGTTTGGGAAACCTTTTCATTCATGATGACACTAATATGGAAAATAGCCTATGCAGAAATGCTCCAGTTTCTCAATTTTACATTTACAATTTATTATTTTTTATTCATGATCATAAATTCACATTAATGAGTTTCATATTTCAACATTACTTTCCTTTTCCCATTATATTAATATATAGCAACATTCACACATTTTTTAAATATAAACATGCCTACTGTTGATTTTTTACATTGCACAGTTTTATTTTTATATGCAATATGGTGGATGTTTACTTGTTATATTAACTAGAGATCCTGAACCTACATGCTATGCATGTCATCATCCCTGCCCTCTGCTCAATCCAGGGACCTCAGCGCTATGCACCTTGCATTTTTTCTTGCTAAGGTGAAAATAATTTTTCAAAACTACTCTTATCAAGATATTTTTTGTTCAAAAAGGTTTTTTTCCCAGCATAGTGTTTCCAAAATATAAATTTTCAAGTATTTTAAATGGCTGCCCTTTTATTTCAAGATGGCAGATTAAAATTAAAATTGATTTCCTGGAGCCTCCTAGCTGGTAGAAACAAATTATCATTTACCGCATTTCTCTAAAACAAACTTTATTAGATACAAAGGGATACAGATGGATGGACAAACTTGAGAAATTATATATAGGATCTTTCAATTGAAACTCCTTGGCAGAATAATAAATAATGCTAAGGTGCGAGTTAACTCTGCACAGAATAAAATAGCCCCCAAAGATCAGTAAAAATACTCACCCATCTGCTGTAGTCCCAATGGAATTATTCATGGAGTTTTTTGTAGGGCCACCAACTTCTTTCTTGAGGGAACTACCACCAGGAGTCACTGAATCCAAGCCAAGCTCTGAGAGAGCACGAAGTGCTGTCAATGCCGCCTTTGTAAAAACAACATTAATTAATTCCAAAACTTTCAAGCATAAATTCATCCTTTACAAAATCAGTGCAATTCTCAAGTATAGGTAATGTTTCTGAACCAGAATTAAGAATAAGACTGATCAATGAACTAGTTGAAAGAACAGTAATAACCTAATAACAGGCAAATCACCCAAAGTATACAAATTGAACCCTTTTAAGTGTGCCTGACAACTTTTTTGTTAACACATTGGCTGCCATGAGGATCACCGGTAATCCTCACCCTCACTTTACCAAGGTGCCATGAGGAACACAATGCTTTTCAATCTTATTCTATTTTTTAAAGCATGTTATTAATGCATTGACACTATGTCAGCAACTTGTAATTGATTCATTCTATATGTTTATATGATTCTTCCTCACCTGTTGGACTTATAAATTGTAAATTTGATCTCTCCATTTCGAAACAATATCAGCAGCTTTTGTTCACATTGTTTCATTGAATTAGGTCTATTTCATAATGTAATCAATATGTCTGAATCGTGATGCAAAGACAATTGTAAAATATATTTGTGTTAATATTTGCATTACTGCACAAGGTCTTGCAGGATGTGTGATATCAACAGTGACACACATGGCTTATAGAGTCAATTTTTTTCACAGAGTGCCTTGAGTATCACAGGTGATACCATTAAAATGTTAATAAACAAAGTTTGATATTGTAATTTCATTGAAAAAATTCACTAGTAAAAATGGCAATATGACAATATACAATTTTTTCTTTTCGGCACACAGGGAATGCTTTTGAGTTCTTGTAGTGGCAGCCAATTTGTTTAAACATGAAAAAGTTTACCTGAGACTGTATACAGCAACTATTCAACTAAAACTGATTAATATCTTATCCATGTTCTTTTAACCTTTAATTTAAATGCCTTTTCATCCATCGGCTGATTGGACTTTTTGGGATTTAAATCACTTTGTGACAAAGTAGCTGATCATCATCAATATCCCTGATGACAAATATCCCGAGTGCAATTTAAAAACATATTAACAACAGCTATTTATCAGTTTAACCTTTTATTAATTCAGGAGTTACCGTATATATGCACCTATAAGCTTGTTCACATATAAGCCAACACCCTAAGTTGCCATATGAAATCAGTAAAAAGTGCATGACCCACATATTAGCTGATCCCCGTAATCAGAGAGGATAATACAAAAAGCACAGCAGTGAGTTCTGTTGCTAGGAAAATTGAATGTCATTGGCATCTTGTCCATATTTCCAATTTGAGATAGTTCATATGTATACTCTTTTTAAATTTTAATAATAAACCTCTGGAATGATTTGATTTTTTCTTCCAGGTCTTTTGGTAGCTTTTGTGTTATCTTCGTATGTTGCCAGAGGCAGAGACAATGCCTGTTCATGGAAGGAGTACACCAACTAGCCGATGCTACGAACTTAGATGACTTCTCTGACTTGTATTTGACATTTCCAGAGCACGCAGACGAACTCCAGTTATCGTGACAATGTAACCATTTTGTTGACATTCAATAGCCCAATCGTTAAGTGTTTTCTCCAATTCTGGGAATGGTTCAACACTAGTGCAACTTGCTTTCTTGGATCTTGACATCTTCTAATGCCACTACTTTTCCACCACTCCCATACTTGCTTCTCATTGATACTAAATGTTCATGCAGCAGTGCAGTTATTATTTGCTTATGTATTTTGCGTATGTTTTGAGCACTGTTGTTTACATGGGCCCAATAAAAAATGAGGTAAATGATTAAAATGTTTTACTTTTGAACATAAGCCGCTGATAAACCCTTTCTTCTGAGCATCTATTTTTTCAAGCTTTTCAGCTTATAGGCGAGTATATACAATATGTTTTATGTGAAAGTAATAACAACCAAAGGAAATTTTTTTAATGTTAACAATGGATCAAATACTACTTTTGTAGCAGAAAAATATTCACAACAAAATAAAAGAAAATCAAGCTGAAAAACTTTAGGTTGGAATGCTTTAATTTAGTATTTTCCATGCAACAAGAGTTGATAAACATGTAAGAGTTCATGAACAGCTTTTCGCCTGGAAAGTAAAATCTGCCAGAATCAGCCAAATTCCTAAAAATTGCGTTATATAGAAGAAATAATTTAATATAACTTGCCTGGTCATGAGAAGCATCTGTAGTTTTTCCTGCTCCATGACATACTTGGGGTGGTTCGGTTGACAAAGATACAAGACTCAGAAACTCACTGTGGTTGCCCTGAGTAAATAATTCAATTCAGAAAATTTTTGTAATTTGAAAATACGATAACATT